>JAJMHP010000086.1:0-36929 GCA_030583235.1 Metschnikowia lunata
ATCTCCTTTTGGGTAGAGGTTCTTTAACAGTGTAACCACTGGAGGGGAATTTCGTGCTTGGGCTTGTCTTGAGCGCCTGAAGTGAGGTTGCGATCTATTGCAGGTTTTTTCTATAGTTCTATAGTTTTTTGCGTTACTGTGCGGGGTGAGAGCTCGTCGCAGTGACATTCTGCAATATGATGTTTCTTTAAAAAAAAAATTTCACAGATGTAACCCAAGTTGGAAAGAAATATGTAATTTGGTACAACTCTCCATTTTTTCACATCTAATTTTCTTGTTGCGCGAAGCCATCGCGCACCGCACTGATGAGGCTTTGCGCGGCTTGTCATGCGACGAATTTTGCGGCAATTAATGACAGGCCGTCTTTCCCAATCTGAGGAAGAGCTGAGCCTGTTTCTTTCGAAATTTGAGTCTCCGTTTGTAAGATTGACTTCTGATTTTGAATCAGTTGTCTTAGTGAAACCTTCTGGTGCATTTAATGAATTGCACTCTACACGGGAATACCCAGAATATTTCGTTAATAACAACCACGCGCGAACAATGTGTTTGACGTAAGGTTGGCAACTCTTCCCAATGCGGAATAGTTGTAAACACGGTGATTAAATTAAAAACCTCAATAACCTGTGCCGCATGTGTTCGAAATGGTAACGCGTATAAAGGTTAAGGAAATCACATAGAGATTCCAAAAAATTAAAACCACAACCCAAGGAAAACTACGAGGCTGATTGGAGGATAGGCAAACATGTACAATATAGCAGGTGAATATGACCCATTAGAAATGATTGGACGTGGCTCTTTTGGGACAGTAAGGAAGGCCCGTCAAAGGGAGACAGGTGAAATCCTTGTTGGAAAAGAAATAGAGTATATTCCTATGAATAATCAGGAAAAATCCCATATCACGTGCGTAAGCCGGGCCTAAATGCGGGGAACTCCTCCAGAATTTACTTTACCAAAGATTCCCTGCCCAATATGAAAGCAGCTCCTCGACCTTACTGGTAAAAAACCCCTGTAATCGACCGACCGGTTTTTGTCAGACGGAGTGCCCGAGACAGTTGTCTACTCAGTAGGAGCTGAAGAACAACCCAACTCTCCAGGTCCCGGCACAGAACTGAATAGACTCTCTTCACGACTTTAACGAACTAGGTGAGGTTCCGTGAATTTTCAGAACTTGTATCTGCAGGGGCTGGCATTTCCTTAAGGTTCGTGTTAGTGGTAAAGCCTATCTCATTCTTATTCTTTTTTTTGAAAGAGACATCATATTCCCAGAAATCTTTTCGAATAATCTATTCTGTAATTTTTTTTCAAGAATCATCTTTGTTTTTTCATGTTTCATTTTGTTTCTCACAAATTTATATACCATTCCTTAAATCGAAAATGCTGGTTGCGGCCATACCAAGCAGAAATCACTATTTCCCGTCCGATCAATGTTAGTTAAGCTGCTTAGGGCCTCACTGAGTAGTGTAGTGGGAGACCATATGCGAAATTGGGGTGCTGCAATCTTTTCATTTTTTTTGATGAATTTACCTTCGGAGGCGGAAACCTATTTAAAAACCTTCTTCCCTAGCTTACCGACCTTCTTTCTTTCCCTCACTTTTTCATATCATACAGAATTTTCACCTCACTCAAACGTCTCAAGCTTCTCACAGACTATAACTAGTACAAACTCAATCGGAAAAGACTACATATCATTCACAATATACATCCTCTAAAAAGATCTCCTGTCCAAGATCCGTGTATGTAGAATCTGTCAAGAAATTCCGAAAATATCTCTAGAATTTTCCCAATTCTTGACAACCCTATTTTTCCTAATATATTCCTTGCTTAGAACTTCTTGATGATGTTGTAGAAAGACTCGCCCTGGGTCTTGGCAATATCCAACTCCAAATCGGACACTTTTCTCGAACCGTCTCCGCCTGCAAAAGTTCCAGCACCCCATGGAGATCCACCGTGGACCTCATCGTTGTTAGCTTGGCCCGGGTGTGCGTAACCCAAAGGAACATAGACCATTCCGTGATGAACTAAAGTCGACAATGTACTGATTGCAGTTGTTTCCTGGCCACCTCCCAAAGTGCCTGTGCTAACGAAAATCCCTGCAGGCTTGCCCCTCAAGTCACCGTTGGCCCACAAAGCGCCGGTTTGGTCCCAAAACGCCTTGAATTGGGTGGGAAAGTTTCCGTATCTGGTAGGAATACCAAAGAGAAAAGCATCGTAGTTTTTCAATGTGTCGTTGTCAGCAATTGGGTGGTCACTTTTGATTCCTCCCAATTTTTCCACAAGAGATTCGGGCAACGTCTCCTTGACTTGGAAAATATCAGCCACACCTCCAGCAGCCATGATCCCTTTTTGTTGGGCTAAGGCCAATTTACCAATATGCTGGTAGAGCGAGTAGGTGATGATAGCAGTTCTTGGGGCCATGTCGATAATTTTATATCGGTAAGCTTTTCGGTTTTTTGATAGAAAAGTATTCCGGGCTAGGATAAAAATAAAACTTTAGGAAAAAAAAAAAAAAAAAATAGAGATCCTCAAGAAATTCTCCGTGTCCAGTATATATGCAAAGGTGAACGTTTCTTCTCCACATGGAACCCGTGCGAATCTACAACAATGTAATTATTAGTAAAAATACGGCGTTGCTGCTGCCCTGTGCCGGAACTTGAGCAACCCAAACCAGGCGAGCGCGGAACCAGTTTTCGCAAATTGGGCCTAACGCCATGGCTTTGAAAGTCCATCATTCAAATCAGAAAAAAAAAAAAAAAGGAAAGCCCGAAATTCCATCGAAGCGCATTCTAACAAGCTCGCAAATTTCTCTCATCTATTTATTTTTGGGTCTGCTCGATTAAACTCTGTACAAGAAGGACTAAGGATTGTGTCGCCGCGAAATGCATGCCCTCATAATGGTACTCACTCTTTCGTCGTATTATTATCATTAGCCTTCTACGAACTCCTCAACAAACACACACTGGAAATCTACTGCTTGTACTCAGTAGGATCACTGTTGTGCCACGTGAACACTTGGTGGGAGTCGGGCTTGTCCAATGCATCCAAAATGCTGGGGTCCAAGTCGATCATGCCCAAATTGGAACCTTCATGCAAAGGATCGCTCGATCCTTGGCCCTGGGGCAACACATCAAAGTTCAACTTGATTCTCTCCTTCTTTGAGGTCTTGGCCAACACCACAAAGCCCTGAAGATAAGACCACTTTAAAAGAATCTCCGCCTTGGGGATCTTGTACTTTTGCTCCAACTCCAACAACTCCGGGTCGTCAAGGTGGTGGCCCTGCGTCAAAGGCGAGTAGGCCTCAATGACAATTCCCTTCTTCGTCAAATATTCACGCAACTCCAAACGTGGCAACCAAGGATGCAACTCCAATTGGTTGATAGCAGGCACCACCACAGGCCCCTCCACCGCCAATATCTCTTCGATGTGCTCAATTCCAAAGTTGGATACACCAATGGACCGCACTTGAAGAATACCATTATTGGGGTCGTGGTTGAATTCCGACAACGCCTTCCACGTGCCCAATCTCTTCTCCTTAGATGTCAATGGTGAGTGGATCAAGATCAAGTCCACGTAGTCAATGTACTCCTTGACGTCGTCGGCAATTTTTGCCACGGCCTTCTTGGTCTCGTTGTAACCTTGGTCGTCATTCCAGATCTTGGTGGTGAACCAAATGTCCTCTCTGGACACATCGTCGTGATCCTTGATAAATTTAGCAATGGCCTGGGCCGCTTGCTTCTGGTTGCCGTAAATAACCGCGCTATCAATGTGGCGGTACCCTTGTTTCAAAGCCTCATACACAAGATCAACAGTTTCCGAAGGCGACAATTGATAGACGCCGAACCCCGCCACCGGAATGTAGTTACCATTATTAAGCTTGTACTTTGTGGTGTTGGTCAATTGCTTGGCCACGGTCTGGATTGTCATGTTGATGATATATTTTTTAGTGTTGTTCACAAATAAATATCGGGTTGCTGTAGGTTAAAAAAAGAACTAATGTGCTTAGTAAAGTGATCAAAAGTGGCGGCAGCGCGTAGCACAGCGAATCGTGTAGGTTGCTTTATATAGTGGCGCGAAACAGGCAGGGGTGGGGGAGGTGAGGGAAAGTGAGAGAAAGTGACGGTAGGAGATGGTTCGGCGACGTTCGGCCACCATGGCCCCTCGCCCTAATGACGTATTTTCGCGAGGTGCTGATAAATGAACCCAGGACCGCGGCCCGCCTCAGCCCACAAGATGAAGGAGAAAAAGAGGGAGAATAGAATGAAAGCCTGAGGGGTTGGAATTAGTATTGTTTTTCCTGGCCTTTCTCGTTTTTCGTCTTTTTGGCTTTTGTTTTTTTTTCTCCTTGATTTCTTTTCGTTCGTGTTTCTAAATTTTTTCTAATTTGCCTGTGTGTCTTTGTTTCTTGTCTTTTCTCTCCAGCCACCGTCGTCTTTCTGTCACTTGCTGACATGGGCGCGTTTGGCGAGTGTTCCACTTTCCTTCACTTTCACTTTCACTTTCACTTTCACGTAAGCGACATGGGCTAGCAATTCATTTGATAACCGGGCTGTGTATTGTTCTTTTTCAGTCTTTTCTCTCCTTTTCGGGGGAGAGAAAGGGAAATTCTTCGATTATCCCTCAAACTCCATTAACTCATCTTTGAGTCCTCTTTGAGTCTTCTTTGTCCGTGAAGAAAGGTGAAGTCCCGCGCGACTAAATGGAACTCAATTTTTACTAAAATAAATTTCGATAGTTGACCAAGAATCTTTATCTAGTTTTAGTAACAATAAAAAAAAAAAATACAGTGAAATACTAAGACATTACTACAATAGGTGCTGCCGACTTTTGAAACTCTTTGGTAATGGGGTCGATCTAGGCCCTTTTGCAGGTGGCGCCTGCTCGGGTCATTCTAGAAATCGGTTCGAAGTATATCGAAGTCCCTTATTTCGTCCCCGCCGGTGGCGTTGGTCACGCATCAGGCTTGATTGACCTCAAGTCAACCGCTACTATGACGAGCTCACGTCGCATCAGAGCTGATACGGCTCATTTGTGCAACGCAGTAACTGTCGTTCTTTCCTACACCTCAATTATTGAGTTTGCCACAAAAACTGGATTTTACCCTTCTTCCTCTCTTGAGACCAAATACAGTCAGTTTTACTCACGCAGCTTAATTGTTGCACCTAACTCATTTCAGGAGCCATTACAGCGTCTTCCTCATTTTCGCTGTCCAATTTCAAGTCTTGCATAGAATCAGTACTGGAGCCCAATTCGTCTCGGAGAGAGCATCTTGCTTTAGGAATAGCCAAAATCTTGATTGCACTCTACTCTCTCAGCGTCTCAATGCGGGAAGAACGAAGTCGACAATCGCGAGCGAATGGGTCTATCTTAAGGAGCAAGGTTCCCTAGCCATGATCAAGCATCTACGTGTTCCTCCAGATCAACGCAATGCTAAACCCCAGTTCAGCCATCCCACGAATGGGTGTAACTGACTATGGCCCTCGACGATCGTGATCGTTGGTGGAGATTAATTTGGCGCAATAGAGCGGTGAGCGCCTAGTCCTGACAAGCATAATGTTCACGAAATCTTCCCGGTTTGAAGCGGTCAAAAGACCAATCATCACTGCATGGGGACCTCTTTTACGTGATGATCTTTTTTTACGAGCTCTGGGTCCCATAAACCTTCACTTGTTCCCGTAGATCAACGCTGATTCCCAAAGCAGCCACTTTCGCACGGCAGGTGCTCCAATGGCAGGTGCTCCGATGCTCGGTTTCATACCTTAATGCATCCAAGAAACGTATTCCGTTTCATTTTCACGCGTCTCTCTCTTTTTGAGCGAGTTTTGTGCTGGAGATAGCTCTAATATATCGTGATTTATTTTTTTTCCCAGATTCTTTCCGAAAGCCGATCTCGTCATCTAGTTTTAGTAAGAATACATCGAGACCATATTAAAAATATTGCAAACCGCGCGACTAACAGATGTTAACCTCAACTGGCTACAGGTAGTGTGGTGCCTTCTCACAGTCGGCTACCTCTTTAATGAAAACATCAGTAAGAAGCAAGGTGAAAGCCTGACGCAATTATTCCAAATTTTTTTCAAGTTCACGAAAATATTACAAACCTAGCCAAACCAGGACGAATTGTCTCCAACTCATCCATTAAGGAGCAGCCAGAAGAAGCACCGAAGAAGAGTCCATATCAATCTTAATTAAACTGAACGACCTGCAGGCAGAAAGCCAATGTTGGATGCTTTCATTCCCAAGTTCACCCCAGCTACTTTCCAATAAATCTGAGTTATTATTTGTCCAACCCTTCAGAAACGCCTCCGTCAGAAATGCCTCCATCTGTACACTCCTAGAAAACACATGATTACTATTTTCACTCTTTCCTGGAATTCGAAAGCTACCTTCTCAGTGCGCGCCTTCACCTCCCTCCTTTTTTTTCTTGACGAGGCGACGGGCGTGCTTGTATAGACCGCCAGTGAGCGGAACACACAGGAGACCCCGAGCATCTACACTAACCGATAACATAAAGATAGCTACCGACACTCTTCAATCTACCAAGCCGAATTTCCAAGTATCCAGCGCAAAAACTGGCTCGACCAATAATCAGGCACAGAAATCGGTACTCTTTCAATTTGTTTTTTATTATTCAAATCTGGGTTTCCTCTCTTTCAACTACAGCAAGCTAGAAAAAAACGAAAACATGTCAGGCAGAAAAAAGACGTTGTTGAAGGTGATTATTCTAGGCGATTCAGGTGTGGGCAAAACTTCGCTCATGCAACAATTCGTCAGCAATAAATTTTCGCACCAGTACAAGGCGACGATTGGGGCCGACTTTCTCACCAAAGATTTGGTGATTGACAACAAAACGGTGTCGTTACAAATCTGGGACACCGCCGGACAGGAGCGGTTCCAGAGTTTAGGCGTGGCCTTCTACAGGGGCGCCGACTGCTGTGTTTTGTGCTACGACGTGACCAACGAAAAATCGTTGAACAACTTGCCGTCATGGAAAGACGAGTTTTTGATCCAGTCCAATGTACTGAACCCTCAGGACTTCCCCTTCATCATCATTGGCAACAAGATCGATGTGGACGACAGCAAGAAGATCCCGTCGATGCAAAAAAAGCTCATGCATGTGACCAAGAACCAGTTGGGTGGTGCCAATTATCCGGTGTTTGAAACCAGTGCTAAGGATCTGGTGAATGTAGAATCGGCATTTGAAGTCATTGCTAAGATGGCGTTGCAGCAGGAAGAGTTGAACGAGTCTTCCAGAAATGACATCAACGACGACTACAACGATGCCATTAACATTCACTTGGAGAACTCTGCTGGTGGCTGTGCATGTTGATTTTGGATGTGTTCGGGTGCTACAACTGGCCTCTCGAAAGAGATATACATGATTCAGGGGGAGATTAGAAACTATGGAAACGAGCGTAGGGAAGAGAATTCGAAAAGATGCCTCGCCACCATCACTTCATACACGTGCACAAAGCCTTCAACAACATATCCACCAACAGGTTGCCAGTCTTGAAATCCTGTTGCTGGTTTTGAGGCTGTTGCTGGTACTGAGGCTGTGACTGTTGCTGGTATTGAGGCTGGTTCTGGTGCTGACCCATAGGAGAGGAGTCCCAGTGTGAAGGGATGTTTTGGTTGGAGGTGTTGGTGAGATCTATCACAAGAACCCCGGCGTTTTTCGGGTCAGTATGATGGTTCAAGCCCGATTCATGGCACATCTCATCAATGGCTGGTTTCAACTTAGCCACGCCGTCTTTCGAGTGCAACCCTTTTCCAACAATCACCTTGAGATGCGGTTGGTTGGTCTTGATACACTCGCTGATTCTTTTCTCCAAGATCCATTTGGCCTCTTTCACGTACAAACCGTGCAAGTCGATCTCGTCTTCAGCCGAATCCGTGTTGTTTTCCAAAAACACGTACTCGGCAGCCTTTTTGTTATAGTTTTCCGCCTCCTTCAACGCTTGTTTCAGCTGTTCGCTGAGCTCGTGTGCCCGCTGCTTGTCCCCATTTTTGTACGCCTCCTGGGACTGCTGTGAAAGTTTGCTTTTTTTATCATACCATTCGGACGCCTGTTGTCTATAATTAGTGTATTGAGAATCCGTCGCATGGTTGTAGTCCTTCTGTTCGTCGAACAACGCGGCACCACGGTTAACAAGCGAAGTCATTTTTGAAAGTGGGCCAAAACTGGCAAAAGAAGTTTCTACAAAATCAGGAAGAAAGCCACGAGATGGAAAATGAATCGTCGGTGAAACTGCAAAAAACCGGGTGTATTTCAAGCAGTGCACCCGTACACCACGCCGGAGTTGTTGTCGTCTTCTGTTGCTGTTGCATTTTTCCTGCGTTTTCGAGACCTGCTTCGCAGGTCCTTCCAATTACGGAAGCCTTGTTGTTATGAGATTGCGCTATTTCTGTTTCAACTTTAAAGTATGTTTTCCAGGGTTCTTATAAATATAACATTTAGCGTATTTGATTTACCGAATGGACTATTCGAGAAATTTTGAAGTACTTCTATCAATCCGATAATTCGAAATGTTCTTAAAAGTTATCGAGTACTTGGCACATGAGCCCGGTTATCATAGAAGAAATGTGACCATTTTCGGATTTAACAAAAACTGATTCTTTGAATGACGTGGTGGAGCGAAGCAGGTTTCCATAAACGCTTCTTTGATCTGGGTCCAAGATAGACAACATTCTGCGCACTTTTATTGCTCGATTAGACCACCGACTTTTTTGGCAATTAGGCGACGAGTTCACTTTTACGGAGCGTACCCAACGTCGTACTGGCTCACGGAGCTAATCAAGAAGGGATGAGTGGTATTTCTCTGTTCATCACATCGCAATTTATGCTGCTAGAAACTTAATAGAGCAGAACTTCTACGCAAGGTTTAACCAAGTCCGTAGCCGCACTTGTGAACACGGGTATTTTGGTGTGTCTCAACTTTCAACAAAAGCTTGAATTCGGCCCCAAAAAAATAGTCATGACGGTTGGAACTGGTCAAAAGAATGGTACTGCCGACATCAGGGGAACAATTCTTTGTCTGCGTGGATACGAAAAACACAAAAAAGAAAACAGTATATGTCTGGTGTATTTATTGAGTAAGCTCGTTAATTTACTCGATAGCGGTAACGTCAATCACAAGGTTTTCGAACACACCAGGTTCCCGGGCATCGTGCAGAACAAAGAATGTCTGAGTTGTGGGAGACCAAGTCATGATAAATCTACCTGTTCGAATAACAAATCTATGATAAATGTTGAGAAATGACATATATTTATTTTCGCAATTAAAAATTCATTAACTATGCGCATGTCCGAGAACGTTTTAAAATACTAACTGTTTTTCAATCAACATCTTTCATTCAATCGATGGAAGAATCAACTGGTTGAGAATAGGAACACTGGCCTAGTCGCTCCAATACATGTGGAAATGACACAAGATGGTTTCTTCTACACGGTCCTTTACAAATGCCTTTATTCAGTTATGATATATACCTGTAGACAGTCAAACAGTTCGCAATCACCAATCAGCAATCAGCTTACTTCTTGGCAGCCTTTTGAGCGGCCTTGGTCACCTTACCAGCCTTGTCGGTCTTGTCGACAGACTTGATGACACCGACAGCGACAGTTTGTCTCATGTCTCTGACGGCGAATCTACCCAAAGGTGGGTAGTCGGTGAAAGCCTCAACACACATTGGCTTGGTTGGCACCATCTTGACAATGGCAGCGTCACCAGACTTGACGAACTTAGGCTCAGCCTCCAAGGACTTACCAGTTCTTCTGTCGATCTTCTCCAACAAAGTGTCGAATTTACAGGCAATGTGGGCAGTGTGACAGTCCAAAACTGGAGAGTAACCGGACGAGATTTGACCTGGGTGGTTCAACACAATCACCTGGGCGGTGAAAGAAGCGGCACCCTTTGGTGGGTCCTGCTTGGAGTCACCACACACGTTACCTCTTCTGATCTCCTTGACAGAGACGTTCTTGACGTTGAAACCAACATTGTCACCTGGAAGACCCTCGGCCAATTGCTCGTGGTGCATCTCCACGGACTTGACTTCGGTGGTGACACCAGCTGGGGCAAAGGTGACAACCATACCGGCCTTGATGACACCGGTCTCAACTCTACCAACTGGCACCGTTCCGATACCACCAATCTTGTAGACATCCTGCAAAGGCAATCTCAAGGCCTTGTCGGTAGGTCTGGTTGGGGGCTCAATGGCGTCAATGGCCTCCAACAAGGTCTTACCGGTGGACTTGCCGGCCTTGGTCTCCTTCTCCCATCCCTTGTACCAAGGACAGTTGGTGGAAGGCTCAATCATGTTGTCACCGTTCCAACCAGAAATTGGCACAAATGGAACAGTCTTAGGGTTGTAACCAACCTTCTTGACGAAGTTTGACGTCTCCTTGATGATCTCCTCGAATCTGTTCTTGTCCCACTTGACAGAGTCCATCTTGTTAACGGCAACAATCAATTGTCTAACACCCAAAGTGTAGGCCAACAAGGCGTGCTCTCTGGTCTGGCCATCCTTGGAGATACCAGCCTCGAACTCACCAACACCACCAGCAATGATCAAAATGGCACAGTCGGCTTGGGAAGTACCGGTGATCATGTTCTTGATGAAATCTCTGTGACCTGGGGCGTCAATGACGGTCACGTGATACTTAGGAGTCTCGAACTTCCACAAGGCGATATCGATGGTGATACCTCTTTCACGCTCGGCCTTCAACTTGTCCAAGACCCAGGCGTACTTGAAAGAACCCTTACCCAATTCGGCGGCCTCCTTCTCGAACTTCTCAATGGTTCTCTTGTCGATACCACCACACTTGTAAATCAAGTGACCGGTGGTAGTGGACTTACCAGAGTCGACGTGACCAATAACAACGACGTTGACGTGAGACTTTTCCTTACCCATGTTGAATAACTGTTAATATCGTAGAAAGGGGAAAAAACGAAAAAAAGCGTACCAGAACAGGTGGTGCGGATCGCGGCGTTTATATATTCCTGGGTCATTTTGCAGTTCTTTTTTCTCTTGCGGCGAAAAGACACGCACTGGAGAAAAATTTTCCTCGTTGGTAGTGCACATAAGCCTTCATGAGGCATCGCACGACATTTTCCCCGGCGTCCCCGCGACATTCCTCCCCACGCCAGCAATGCCTGATGCTGGGGGTTAATTAAACGGGGATGGGTTTGAAAATGGGGCCATGGTTGTGGGTAAGCGAAAACAAACAAAGTTTGCGACCTTTTTCTCCTTCTACCCGAGAATCTGGCAAATTTCTTCTAACCTGGCTAATCTTGCAATTCTGGGAGGATCTTTGGCACCCTTTTCTGCTTCTGAGAAGCGCTCAGGCTTGGTTGCGCACGTCATCGCAGGAAGTCGTCTGCGCGACATTTTCGATCCACTCATGTTTCTTGCTACTGGTGCTGTCGACTGGAAAAGTCCAGAAGAGGAAGAAAATAGGTAAAAGGACCAACAAGGTCAAAACAGAGGAAAACAGCGAAATATGATCTCAGCATTAGTCGTGAGGAAATCAAACGTGTGAATATGTGACACTTATCTCTGAGTTTTTTGTTGCCATTTCCTTTTATAACTTTCCAAATCTTCTCTGTCGGAAGTCTCAAGTGGTTATCGACGCCTGTTAATTATGTGTACGCCCAATTCCCACTCGCTCCAAATTGCACGCACAAGGCACACCACCACAGGTGCACTCCGGGGTAAGACGAACCAGACGCTGACTCTCGGCTCGATGCTGGTAATTTTGATCAAAAGTCAAATTGGGGAAAATTTGGGAAATTTGGGAAAATCGGGAAATTAAGGAAAAGCTGGTCGAATAGGGCTGATTAGCAAATCTATGGTATTTGTCGAGCGCTGCCTGCAATCTGCTCCGCCAGAAATCCCACGGTTCAAATGTAGGAAAGGGTGTTCGCACTAATTTATGTGAAGTTTTGATAAAAAACCCGGTAGCACCTCACTGTTTTCCCGTATCAGACTTTTTCGAATGAATTCGCAAGTTGCACTATAAATGGTGTGCCCTTTAGGATCCTCTAGTATACTTTTCAGTGTACTTTTCGGTGTACTTTCGCTTTCATATCCGTTGAAACCATCAACTGGGGAAGAATGTCGCGCTCTACTCACCACACCACGGAAGTATTATACCAAATCCAAAAAGCATTCATGGAGTGTTATTTGCTTTTATTCGCCCTTGTAATGTATTTCAAGAAGCTCCTGATTCCTGCCCGTAAATCTTTCCTGAATGAGCTCATGTAAAGTTCTTATTGGGTTATATTTGATCTGCTCTTGACATGGAAAGGACGAACTGTTTCGCATTCCCACGAGGCCTTCTTCACAAACCTCACTTATTGAAACTTCGAAAGCGCCTGGCAAAAATCGAAACCCAGCAATTTCCAAAATCTTTTTCCGGCAAAGCTCTTGGTAACTTTTTCATTTAACTCATCAAGTCTTTAATCTAGTAATAAATGCGATAAGACCCGAGCAGAAGTGTCTTCATATGTTTTCAAACGTCCTGAGCAGAGAGCACCAATGCGCATGCGTGCGTCTTTACCTGATTTTGCAGACGTCTTGAGACTCGACTTCACCTTCAACAACACTATGTGTCAGACTCAGATGATTAGAGGAATTCGAAAATAAGAATATGTCTGTATCAATGGATACAGCTCCTAGAAAATAATCAAAAGGTCCTTAAAAAATTGAAATATCATAATGCTACCAAATATATCTGTGGTGTGAATCATCTCAGTGTAGCAATGATCTCAATTTCTCTCTACTGCACTCGATTTCTTCCTTTTTCTCTATTTCTCTCTCTTATACCCATGCCACGGCAGCAGGAAGATACATTTCACGAAATGAAGATCTATCCGTCTTTCTTTCCTTGCTCTACATTTCTCTTACGCTACCCCCTCGTTCTTTCCTTGCTCTACATTTCTCTTACGCTACCCCCTCGTTCTTCTTCTTTTAGGAATCCGCTCGTTGATCGTTTCCAAATCCTTCCACAACTGGTTGTCTTCTTTGCTGGAATCCGCACTGCCGTAGCCGACCTGGGTGAGGTTTTCGTCATCATTGACACTAATGTCCGGTCCGCCGGTCCTGTCGTCGTCCCCAGCAATTCCTTCCTCTTTAGATTTGAGGAGCTTTTCCGTAAGCGATTCTCCACCGCCAACCAACCGCCCATACCTCTGCTTATCCTTTGTTTTGCGTGGAGAGGGAAGCTGAACGCGATCTTGCAGATCCTCGTCGTGGGCCACTGCACCTTTTCCTGGGCCTTCATTTGTTGTGCGCACATACTCCATCAAAGAAGATGGACGTGTGGGTGATTTTGGCGCAAAAAGACACCATGAGAGATCGTAGATATCGGGGAATTGCAAGTTCGGCTGGTTGCCCAGAATCTCCACCATTTCCCAAAGGTAAGCCACGGAAACAACCGGAATGTTCCATTTCCGGGCCGCGTTGATTTTATTCTTGGACGACATGGTAGATACTGAGCGCGAGTCTTCACCACTCTTGTAGATGGGACAGTCCACAGTCTCCTTGTACTTATACTCAAAAAGCTTGGGGCTGTTGTTGAGCAAAGGCTTTTTGAACAAGTTGACATTGACAACAAGAAGGTCGCGCTTGGAATTGAACACTTCGCAAAACTCAAGATTGAGAAACCCAATCAACTTCTCAATGTGCAAAAACTCCACTCCCGTGAATCCGCTGATGCTCACCTTATATCGCAGAAGCAGCGGGACTATCCCCTCCATTGGCCGGCACCACGTGTCCTGGCGTAGCTCGTTATAGTATACGCTTCGCTCGATGAACCAATCAGTGACGACGGTGACATTTTTCCGGTTAATCCGCTGTTTCATTGGGCCTGGAAGCATCAGAAGCATCAAATGCGCCTGTGGCCCGTCTCGCACAAGCAACACAATATGGGTGATGGTTTCTTCGTCACTGCTAGAAGCGACCCGGCCCAGATGTGATTCCACCACTTTTTTCAAGAGGTTCTGTTCGGGCACAGATAACCCCACGGGCAAAAAAGTGAGGCCAAGAAACAACGTGCTGGGCTTGGAAGGTGGCGGCAGAAGGGACTCGACCCGGCCCCCGGGGCCGTGGCCGTGGGATCTGTACTTATAGGCAGATCCCATCGCGTACATTGAGCTTCTTGAACCAGCGCCTGCGCCGATTTCTTCGTCCTTTTCCTGTTCTGTTTCTTCGGTATCCGCATTGCTATCGCCCCAGGAACTGCCTCGTACCTGTTTGACCGTCGGCTGATGCGTACTGCTCATAATAGATGTCCATACATCCAGAGATTTCTTCAAAATAGACCGGTCACGTTTTCCCACCATGCTGGGCGTTCTCAGCGGCTTGATACGCAGCAAAAAAAGACTTTTCCACGCGAAAGACGTGCTGCTGTACAAGTTGAAGGTGCCTGGGGTGAGCTCATAGTCTTCTAAATGTAGAGCGGCTCCTCGAAGACACGAATCAAACACCCAGATTGGATGCACCACAGGAATCTTCCATTGTCGGGCCATGCGGTACCGTTTGCCGTCGGTGTCCGTGCCCACCAAAACCGTACAGTCGGAGGTCAAGGTGGCGCTAACATCGGCGCCCAATTTCAGCGTGGTTTCAATCAAATTCTCCGCCAGAAACGTATTCTTGGGCATGACGCTCGGCACGGCTTGAGCTGGCGGCTGCCGGAAGCGCTCGCCAAACAACTTTTTGTAGTTTTCCGCCAGCGGCGGCTCCACACGTGCCACACAGATTGTCATGTTGTGGAAAACTGGAAGCACTGATTCGGTGATGTCCAAGTGCCGATCGTCGCCCTTCACCCAGCGCGAGTATATGTCCGAGATGGCCCCCGGGCTCACAAAGAGAACATCATGGCGGTAACGCACGGAGTACTTGTACTTTTCCGTTTTCCGTCCGCCCACAATCAAAACATTCACCAGACTCATCAAATCGACATGCAACGTTCCTCCCAACGCGTTTATCTGCAGTTCGAGCTCCTGTCGAAGGCTCGAGCCCAAGCCTGTGCAGCAGAAGTTGAACCCATCGAAGGGCTTGGACATATTCGGGATTCAGGGCTTGTTAGGCGTAGAAACTGGGGATAAAACGGATTTCAATGTTTGATCCCCTTAGGTTTAAGCTGCTTGGAGGCATGCCCTTGGTTGAATGCAGGAGGACGCGGTTTTCCATGGTCAAAGTCAAAGCCAATGAAAAAAAAAAATGAAGAAGCGGTTTAGTGTAGGAGAAGGAAAGGAAAGGAAATGAAGAAAAATGAAGGAAAGCGAGGAATAAAAAGCCCGCTTCCTATTACCTCTGACTATCTAATTGTTCCGGATTTGGTCCAATTCTGTTTGGTCCACATGTAAGACTCTTTCTCGTGCAACCTTAGGAACTATCCTGAAAAACGGCCCTGCGGCGTTTCTGCATGGGTTTCCTCGCCTTTCCTCGCCTTTCCTCGCCTTTCCTCGCCTTTCCTCGCCCAGATATTGGAAAAGCGTATTGCACAATTTGGCCAGGATTAGGATATCCATGATATGGAATGATATTGGAGGAAACAAAAACTCGAAAAGAACCAGTTTCGAGATCGTCCGGGTCAGATAGACTGGAACGCCCCGAAAACAACAAGTGCAATGGAATTAATTTGGCACAGTATAAACCGCTCCTTGTGTCGATACGTTTGATCTTGGCCCCAAAGCGCACGTGATCGTGAAAGTGTCTTTTTTCTTTTCTTCTTTCCCCCTCAAGAAACGGAATTTCCCCTTCGGGCTTAAATTGTAGACAAATGGCTTGGTGATCGTTTGCCAAGCACCTGCTGCCAAGCACACTAGACGCAATGCGTATAGAAGTCGAGTGGAGGCACTAGGTGTCTTTTGCCCCTGACCAAAAACGAGTGGCGCAAATTAACCCGCCGCCGACAAAATAAAAGAGAAGCAAAACAAGATGAAACTTAAAAGGCTAAAAAAAAAGAAAAAAAAAAAGAAAACAAAACAAAGCAAACCAAAACAAAACAAAAACAGAAAACAGGAAATAAACTTTACCGTGTCGCCGGGTCTTCATACCCTTGTTGGCAGACGGCACCCATCATGCAACGGACTTAGTGTTCTGAAGACTACCAAGAAAATGTGAGAGTGGTGCCGCCACGAGCAAGGACAAGACAAGACAAGACAAGACAAGATGTGAAACTTTGCCTTCCCTAGCCCCTTCCTCACGTAGCTATGAAATAAAGTGCGTCAGCCTAAAATAGCGAAAAAAAGCCCCACATGGTTTTCCTGCGATGAAACCAAATGTCCGGGGAAGGGGCTTGCCAGCGAGCGGCTCGGGTGATGGTGCCACTCCTGTTTTTTCTTTTTTTTTTGTTGTTGTTTATTTAAGGTTACGTCTTTTTTTGTTATTATTTTCGTTAGCCCCCGGGGAAAGCGGGCCGCGAATTTCTAGGTTGGGTGTTTTGGCGTTTTGGCGTTTTGGCATTTTGCCTTCAGGCCGTAGCATCATTTCTACGTGCGGGAGCTGCTCGCTGCGCCAGTGGAAGACTTTTCAGGGCATGTGATATTTGCAGTTATGAGCCCGAGAGACGATGTGCCAACCACGCCACAAACCTATTGTTTGGTAAAAGCCAAGGAAATGGTGGCAAAACCCTAACTAAGTAAAACTTTAATCAAACTTCTTACGAAACGTGCTGGAGATCCATTTCAGGCATGATGATATGAAGATATATGCTACTAAGGCGAGAGCTATACTGTTAACTTAGGGTTAGTTGGGTGCGGAGAAGCGAGAGAAAAGAAGAAAAGGAAAGAAGAAGAAAAGAAGATACGAAGAAAACAGTGTCATTTAGAAAAGGCCCGCGGAAATGCAATCTCCCGACGTTTAAAGATTATCGAAGCATGGATGATGCAGTCATGCCGCAACAGAAAACTGCAATTGGGGGTAAAGTGCAAGACACACCGCAAGCAAAGAAAGGGGAAGCCAGCACCGGGCGGCTGATATTCTTCGTCAAAAGAAAAAGAAAAAGCGTCACGTTGCAACGCCCGATATGCTTGGGTACAGCTTGGGCGAAGTGCATTCCCACTGATTGGCTTTCCTATGGGAGTGTCGATATCGGGGATGGAGAGAGAAGTCGCGAATGCGACTGGAGTTTTCCTTCTCCTGGGGCCGGTTATCCATCAAATTTTCTTCAGGAACAACCGAAGACACCCATTTCGGGCACGCTAGGTCAAAACCCCGAATTCTATTGTCCACTTTATTAGTTTTTAGTGATATTTAGAGATGTCGAATTTTCCTCGAGAATAAGCTCCTCGTATTACATCATAATCTCGAAGGTTGCTTCGAGGATAAGAACTGGCCATTTCCGAATGAGGTAAGGGCCGCCAAAGACCAACATATTGAAAAGTCGCGCAGCTTACCCCACTACCTTCTTGGGGGACACCGCCGCCCAAAGGGACTTGGATTACTGCAGGTACGCTGGCACACCGTGTATTGAAGTGAAAGGTTATTTTTAGAGACTACTCGGGTTGTATGCCATGCCATTGTTTGGAGGATGGATAAGTGAGAGAAAACGGGTATCCCACACCAAAAGGCCAAGATTATGGATGCAATCGAGTGTGCCGTCTAGGCCTGAGATTTTCTGAGCACTTGTCACTCGTCATCCGTCAATTGCAGCTGTTTTTTTCACACTTGTATTAGTATATCTTCTCAACCTTCAGGCTTTAGGGGTAAGTTAGCTAAGGTCGCAATCCGCGCGTTTCTTTTTGCGTGGGGGCGAGAACGGTTGCTTTTTTTTTTTGTTTCTTTTCTGTTTTTTTTTTTTTTTGTGTATGTTTTCTATCGCGATTTGGGCAAGGTACTCGGTAGAGCATACGCTCGATTTCGCGCACTTAAGCTTTGATTGATTGTTGTTCTCACAGTGCCTGCAGGACCGACGTAGATGAATTCGCGTCGACACCGCTCGCTATGTGCACACAGGTCTGAATTCCGAAGCCAAAAGGTGAAGCTAGTTTGAAAGAGAAATGAAGGTTACCAGCATTTCTATCTGGAGTCAAAATCACCGCAGGATGTAGAGTTCAACAACAATTGGCCCCTTTTTCATTCTTGAAAAGAACACAGGGGTACAATATCCCCATTCAATGGGTATTAACCAATCGGTATCAATCAATGGGCAGCAATAATGATCCCCTCCTATGTGACTGTTACAGGAGGTGGGCCTTGACGCCGTGCGTTTTTGTTGTCCCAAGTCCGCCTCAGTGTGCATGAAGGTGCGTGGCCAAGCCACTCAAACGCGCAAAATGCACGTCGCGCATATTTGCAATAACATTCCAAATGCACTACCATTCTCCCGTTGGTGCCGAGGACCGTCCACGAAAAATAATATATAAGAGGCCCTTCCCAGTCCATCTTGTTCTCTTTTTTCCATCATCGATCGTCACTCGCTAAAAATGCAATTCTCTACCGTCGCCGCTTTGTCTGCCCTTTCTGCCTCCGCCATGGCTGGTTACGCCAACGGTACCATCACCACTGACGTCACCGTCACTGGTTACACTACCTACTGCCCAGAGCCAACCGTCATCACCATCACTGTGTGTGAGGAGGTTTGCCACCCAAGCACCATCACGGTCACCAAGCCATCCACCGTTACCATCACTGAGCCATGTATCGTGCCAACCACCATTGCTCCAACCACCCACTTGCCAATCACCACTGTGCCTTCTTCCGCTGCCCCAGCTTCGAAGTCGTCTTCTTCTTCCCACTCCGTGCCTTCTTTCCTGGGTGCTGGTGTTAAGAACGCCGCTGGTGTTGCTGCTGGTGTTGCCGCTGTTGCCGCTGCTTTGTTGTAAGCGTGAAGTTACGTTGAAGGTAGAAGTACTTTAGAAATTGAATTTTATTAAATAGTTTGAAATTACATTTCCTTAATTTGTTAGCAAGGCGTAGAAAGCTTCAAAGCTAAAGCCCGGGAAGGTGCTGGAGCAGACTGGCAAACACCTCAGCTGGTTTTGGTGCAGCCTGCACATATTTCGCCGGCGACATGCAGCAAGTTGCGCGACGTCCTTGGTTTGTTTTGCTGTGGGGGTTATATGCACACCACTGGTGCGGGAATGTCTCGTTGTGGCAGGAGCCTTCCCATTTGGGCGTCGACTGTGTAGAGGATCGCCCGTGTTGGGCCCATACACACGGCCAATTGCCGCATCCAAGCCGCTTCTAGACTCGCCGAGGATTGCTTGTGTTCGAAGGAGTAAAACCGGTCGACTCGTCTCGCCTGGCCCAAGAGGCATTTGGCGTTTGGTCGCTTGGCTAACACGGCACAAATCCTGCCCCAAATTAACAGCTCCCACCTCACCTCTACTTCGGTTGCGGTCTCAGATCCACTTGCTTTGCTAGTGCTCGGGCCAACCCAAGCCGGATACTGCTGATTCTCATGCGTTGCGTCTTATGTTGAAGACGCTCGAATGCGACATTGCATTCCCGAACACAATGCCTAAGCAGCAAGGCAAACTGCTCATTTTGCTTGTTCGTATCGTATCTGCGGATAGAGGCTTTGGCTGAAGATGGCGTTGTTTGCGCCTTCTGCAAGGGCTTAGCTGCTTAGCTCCTTAGGTGTAGACTGTACAAGGGTTTTTTTAAGGTTAAGCCCGGGTATTCGGGATCTCCCAGGAGTTGATCAGAATCTGGTGATTTTTCTGATTTCATTCCAACTTCAATTCAACTTCAATTCAACTCTTTTTCTATCTTCACTTTATTCCTCCGATCTCTCCGTTTCAAACCACGTCTTTTCCAATGTCCACGAATACTCTGCAACTGTTGTCCGCACCGCCAACAACAGAGAGCTTAGCCAACAATCGTATTCATCCGGGGAATTAACGATGTATTCGAGAGATTCTGCACTTTTCCGGAACTACTTGAATTGTCTTCCTGAAAATGAGAAAATCAACTTATCGAGAGCCATCGGATATCTGTGGAACGGCTGTGTCGCACCATTAATAGTGAGATTCTATGCCTCTACAAATGCTTTCATATGGTGCCTTTTCGTGGAATCACCATCGACGACAAACTGAACAATAATTGTGGTTTGAAAGCAAATTGGTGTCGATGCTTCGCACTCTCGTGAAAAGCTACTATTGTCATGTAAAGATGGTGTACACAATTTGTCTGCCCCAACTGTCATTTTATTTCACAAGTGGTGCAAGAAAAAGAGTTTCAATTTGGGGTCGTTACTATTTGTTGACGATTCAACATCTTTTCATCTCGACAGTCTTCCTTGACAGTCTCCTTTGACAGTTCCCATTGACAGTTCCCATTGACAGTTCCCTTTGACAGTTCATAACTTCACATTGACTTCTCATTTCGACTGCCTCTAGAATTAGGTACTTTTGTCTGTCTATTCGCCCAAAAGAGCTTCCACAATCAGTAGAGTTTGTGAGCCTACGTATGAACTTTTCTTCGTTTTTGCGGGCTCTCTTTTTTTTTTTTTTTTTTTTTTTACGGATTGTCAAGTCTAATTCATAGTGACTATTCTAAAACCAGTAGTGTATCACTCTAAACTTTTCCATGCGCTATTCTTAAGGTGCTCATGTTATGATAGACTCATGTTTTTGCGGTTATTATCTTTTTGTGCAAGCGACCAGGCGATGTTTCTACAATTCTTCTTCCGATTCTGTTCTAGTATTAAAATTGTTTTCTGATTTCCGATCAAATCTGCTGTGTATTTCCAAGATTGATTGCTGCACTGAGCTTAACATTCGCTCACGCATGAAAAGGCCGAATATAATGACTTTGGTCTAGGTCGCACACAAGTATTGTATTTTTCTTACATCATTGTCTTTCTTCCATTTACGAACTCGGATAACAATGCCACCCCATAGAAGATTTAACATTTGCTAGTTTAGCCTTAAACAGCAAATGTCGCCTCAAACAATTAACTGCCGAAGTCCTACTCTACGTCCTTTTTCTCCTTTCAAATTTTAGCAGCCAAATGCCAGAAGCGCCTCTCGCGAGCGTCGCTTTAATGAGCCAAATATTGGGTTTTCTGCTATGTGAGGCCCAATATAAAAGAGAAAAAAGTAAAACAGAAACTCATTATTTTCCTCAAAGTTCTCTTCTCACTCTAATCACAGCATTAATACCTCACCAGCCACTATGAACACCCCCGAGCTCCATCCCGTGTAAAGGCTCGGTCACGTGACCCCGGGTCGAATCAGGAATTTCACCTCCGGAGTTTACCTTGTCCGTTCTTTCTCTCTACGCCTTCACTCAATTCCATTTTTTTTTTTTTTTTTTGGCATGGACATGTTTCCCGAGACGCTTGCCACGTTTCCTGATTCCAAAAGATTCAATTTGCCCAGGTTATCCGACAAACCTGAGCTCCCAAAAGCGGAAATCTTGTGCAATTCTGCCTCAAATGACCTCGAGCCAATCTTAGCAAATGCCAATGCTACCACCAATGCCAGAAATACCCGCCAGGAGCCTCCCAAAAACATTTCTGATAATGGGAAATTCATACACTCTGCGAGTGTCAGCTCCAGTGCCGCTTATTTGCCGATTACGACGCAGTCTAGTCGAACAAAACGGGAGTCTACGGAGGACGTTTTCAACAAACTTCAGAAGATCTATATTGGCCACAATTCCGGGTCTAAACAGAAAAATGGAAGCAACATGATACTGCTGGGCTTGGCCATTGCTTCGAAGCTTCCAAGACCCGCCCAATGTGAAGGTAGCTCTCACAGTAATCCTCACGAAGAAAATCCCGAGTCTTTAACAGCAAATGACACCAAAGCGCCGGGCTGTGCACAAGAGATCCCCGTTTTTGGCCTAGAAAGCCTCGAACACAAAGACCCAATCTCGCTCGTTGAAGCGCTTGCCGCCGAAGGGAAAACCTATGGTGCCATCAAGATTAAGATGAACGCCTCTTATATGGAGGAGCATAAGTGCAGATTAAACCCGGACTCATTCACTTTCAAGGCCAATAGGCTTCTAAATAACCCCGAGGTCAATGAGATCTACCACCGGCTAAAGTTTTACAGCGAACTTATCAAATTCCACACGCGACAACCCAATGAAAACTCAGCCTTTCATGGTGAAGAGCTTCCGGTGGCTGAAAAATTTACAAAATCGCCCCTGGGCACAGCCACGCCTGAGGCGGCAAAAATGGACGCGGCCAATATTGAGGAAAGTATACCCGCCGGTGTTTTGGTTGCAAAAACAGAAATAAGTAGTACTTCCCTAAGTGTCAAGTCCGAGGCAGACGGTGCCCTTGCATTGGAAGGAAGCAAACCTACTGGAACCAAACAGAAACTCCCCGTTTTTCTCACCAAATTTCCCATGATGGACAAACGGCCATTGGATCTTTTTGATCTTTTCCGTTTTGTCATTAGAAAGGGCGGCTACGCTGAAGTGATCAATCGAAAACTTTGGGCACAGGTTGGGCGGGAGTTGGGGTACAAAGGCAAAATCACCAGCAGCTTAAGCAGCTCCTTGAAATTGTCATATGCCAAGATCTTGTACCCGTTGGAGGTCTCATTGAAAGAAAAAGCGTTGGAATTGACTGGGGATAACGAACTAGAACGGTCCTCGCTCAGTTTTGAGCAGATCAAAGAAGGCAATGGACATGAAAACGGGGTTGTTTCAGTAAACGAAACCGCAAAAAGAAGTCCAAACCTTGAAACACATCTCACACCAAGCAAAAGACGCAAATTGAACAGCCGGGCGCCATTGATTTTGGGTTCGGCGTCGGAATTTCGCCGCTCGATCCACATCAAAGCTGCTAAAGGGTTTCTCCTAAATGATCCGCATCTTATCGATGTCAAGACACCGCTTGTTATATCACAAAAGGACTCGTCAAACGATAAAAAGCTCGAGCAGTATACGTCTCCCACGGGAGTTGTGGCACAAATCAATAATTATCTCAAATGGCTCGCGTCTTATCTGTCGGTTTTGCAGGACTCTTCAAGACTAGAAGTGAACAGCAAGTTGGCTACTACTTGCTCCTTACGGCAGTTCATCGAAAAAGACTCAAAATTCCAGGATTTCTTGTGGAAGCACTACAAGAGCCGTTTCAACGGGACAGCGTACGTGGCTCCCGAAGAAATGGAAGAGCTTTTCTGGAAGTATCTTTGGGAGAGTCCGCTGGAATCACGTAAGATCGAAAATTGCACGAAAATCCCATGCTCTTTGTCAGAAGGCGGTGTTCATCATGTGGGCGACGATTTTGCCAGCTACAAAGCGCAACTCTACGAGAGTGCCAATGGTGCTGATGCGCCAGCTGCTTCTCAAAGTAAGGGTATCAATTTTCGGGCAGCTGCCCATGAAAATCAGGCCAGGGCTTTGCGCAATGTCGCTGAAAATCTAAATCCTTTCAAACTATCGAACATGCCGTTTTTGCCCGATTCCCTCTTTGGGGCTTTCCAGGCGCTGGATGTGGCCAACAGTGATCTTCTAAGCCTGAGCTTGAATATCAGCCTGACGTTTAGCACAGAAAACTGGAAATGCGAGGATCACTTCACCCAACTTTGCAACTATCATACCTTCGGAAAGGCCCGGCGGTGGTACTTCATTCCAGAGCATGAGTTTGATAAATTTGAAGCTTTAGTAACGAAAACCATACTTCTGCAAAACTCAGAAAACCCACGAGTTAACAAGAACTACGAGACAAAATGCTGGAACGTGGATTCTCTTGCTCAATTCATCCATACCGACGAAGAAGTGACCGCCACACAATACGAGTGTCTCCATAACTCTCTTGAAAACATCATCAGTCCATACCCTGAAATCAGAGCCAAAAATGATGACCCAGTGTTTCAGAGATTGATCGACTTGAAAGAGAAAGGGCCGTTGCTCAATCAGGAATTCTTGATCACTCCGGAGATGCTTAAAGAGCACGGTATTGAGTTCACCACAACATTACAAATGCCGGGTGAGATGATCTTCAAATACCCGAAAACATATTCTGCCACGATCTCGCTTGGATTCAGCGTTTGTGAGGATATCAATTTTGCGTCAAAGCTCTGGCTAGATTATGGTCTTGAAGGGGAGAAGTGGTTACGAAAACAAGGTCTTCTACCCAATATACTGACGTTTAAATTGCTCACGAATATTGCTCAAACTTTAGAAACCGCAAACAGCAACAAGAGTCAGTTTAGTCCTCAGGCTCACGCCAAATTCCTGCAAATGTACCTGGCATTGCTTGAGAGTGAACTTAAGATAAGAAATACCGTTAGGGGTAAAGTGAAGTTGAAAGAAATTACCATAGAAGAGAGGAATTTGGGCGAGACAGAGATGGTGACTGACGACGATTTGCTGTGTACTGGACCATCAAAAATTGTGATCTACTCGTCCGAAACGAATCTGTCTTTTGGGATTTCACTCACGACTTTTGATTGGCTTCTTGAAAATGAGGGTACCACCAAGATTTTCGAGGATTTGACGTTTGCTCAGCTATTGAAGCACCCAAAGTATCAGTTTGAACTCCATCTTTCCCACTCGGATGAGAAATTGAGGTCGTTTCTGCGGTCTTTGAACGGATACTCGGTTGATTTTGAGTCGTGGATGGCCAAATATGACGAAATGATGAACTCAGAAGATGATATGGTGTTGAAAAACTATAAGCTTTTGCTTCACGATGGGCAGAAAATCTACTCTGCACTCTCGGGGTCCCATAATGTATTCGAGAGCTTCTGTTCAGGTAAATTTTCCAAGTCTGAAATGAACAGTGAGATGGAAAGAATCAGCGAGTTCAAGCAACAGGTGAAGAATCTCGAGGCTTTCGTTGAAGAGTCTTCTATTGTGGTAGACCAATGTCATGCCATTCTTTCACTAAAACACCAACAAAGAATCAGAAATGGAGGTACAGAGAACCCAGAACAGGATGAAGACGATCACCCTGAAAACTTGCAGTTGCTTGTTGAGTTGGCGAACAAAATCCCCCACTTGAACTTTCACACTCCGGAATTTGAGATGATTTTGGAGTACAAAAATGAAATTCACAACTTTGACAAGGCTTGTCGCTCACTCATTGATCTGGGAGTCTTGCCGCCCGCCGAAATCAACGATATGATCAATTTAGGAACCTCATTTGGCATCCAGATTCCTTCCTTAAAGTTTCTTATTCGGTTGAAAGCGAGGATGCAGTGGTTGGAAACATATGAAACAATTGTTTCCGGTGGCGACCCATTTAGTGGGAAAAAGGAGATTTTTTCACTTCCTGATGTCAGAAATTTTCGGGATCGAGGTTTACAGGTTCTCTCCAATGCCGACGTACCAAAAATGCGGACAATCGATCAGTTTTTGAAGGATGGCGATGCATACGACGCTTCAGTGAAAGCATATCTTTCACAAAACCAATTCCTCAATACAGTTGATCTTGCTGCGCTTGACTCTAAGATAATTGATATGGAAGATAGATCGAAAATGAAAGGACAGGATCGGCTTTTCGTGGAGTTGGACACGTACCAAAAGTTGATCGACCTCAAGAGCCAGGCTAAGCGCATTTCATTCCTTCAAAATTTCGCCTCCAAAAACTACAGTTTATTTGAAACTCGCCAACAATTGCTGGATTTCGAGGATTGTCCATACACCGTTGACATTCGTGAGGTGAAACAAAGTGCTAGACATAGTGAGGAGTGGCTATTGAAAGCTGAGTCTATTTTGGCAAAGGTGAGAGTGTTCAATAAACCGAACAAGGCCAGTCCAGTAACCAAAAACGTGTGCAATGGCAAAGTTGCCGAAAAGGCCAGGCTAGTAAAAGAGTCTACAGAGACTTGTTTGAGCGAGCAAGCCACGGATGTGTTCGAAATGTCTTCTGCCTACTCTTTTGTGCAAGAATTACAAGGCAAAGAAATCACCGACGAAGAGCAGGGGTCTTTACGGTACTGCTTGTGCCGAGATTTCGAGGATGGTACGATGATTGAATGTGATCACTGTCACGAATGGTTCCACATCACGTGCGTGAAAGATATCAGCCAAATCGGCAAGGATGATGACACGTATATTTGCCCTTGCTGCCATGTGCTTGTATCGTACCAAGCGACGCCTGATGGCCCATCACTTTTTGATAAAATCACGGAAAATTCCTTGCTTGAAATGATCCAAGAAGCGGACTCTTTGCATGTGAAGCCAGCGGTAGAATTGGGTCTTTTGAAGAGCTTATGGGAAGTCGTGGAAAAGGCCAAACAATGGTTTTCGCATCCTGACATACAATCCCGACTTGACACTCGTGATGCGCTTTACCAGATGTTTTTGCTTCGGAAGTTTGTTGGGTCGCCTGTTTATATCGGATCCATTGTCACATTCTTGTTGAATTCATTGAAGAATACAGACTTCAAGAAGGTGTTTGAGCAAGATGAAGTTCAGGTAATTGAAGAGAAACCACCTCCAACAATGAGAAATGAGAAACGCGACAGTGATTTGCTGATTCAACATTCAAACCTGGAGAAGTTGCAGTTGTCGCAACCGGCTTCCAATGGCCAGAGTTCTTTTAAAACAACCCCTGAAATTGGTAGCTCAGACGCTAAGGAGCCCTCCGCGGATAATCCCTCGTTTCCTTCGGAGCGCAAATCTTTAGCCAAGCAGAGCGAGATGGTTGAAAAAGAAGGCGAAGTAGTAAATGGCATTATTGGCGATGAAAGGCAGCCTCAGAATAAGGCTGAAATGAGTGGGGGAGGTGAAACAAAAGCTGAGCACGATTTGGTCAAAGGCGAAGATGAGACTGTTGAAACTCTAGAAACTACTTCTACCCAAGAACTGACAAACTCCAATGAAGCGTCTACTCTTAATGCGTCTAAGCTTGAAGTGAAACATTTCAATGAAGTGTCTACTCAGGTAATGGAGGCAACAGAAGTCAAAAGTCATGAGTCGAATGGATTACTGCTGACGAGTTTAGAGAAACA
This sequence comes from Metschnikowia lunata, assembly GCA_030583235.1. Lineage (NCBI taxonomy): Eukaryota > Fungi > Ascomycota > Pichiomycetes > Serinales > Metschnikowiaceae > Metschnikowia > Metschnikowia lunata. The sequence continues at coordinate 26,862 of JAJMHP010000086.1, forward strand.
AGGTTCTATGGAACCAAGCCAAGAGAAAGAAAAAAAGACTTCCTAGTTGGAGAGAAATCATATGGATTGGGGGAATCAAAAAAGCAATACAGACTGAGAGAGTTGATTCAATATGTATCGGGTTCTGGAGACTGGCAGTGTGTTTAATCGTTCCTTTCTGAGAGCAGATATGCGATGGGAATTGGGGTGACGAAAAAGTAAATAAAAATAACACATCGATGCATTAGAAGTTTCAGGATCGCCTTATCAGGATAGACAAAAGAACAAGCACTGGGGCCCAGTTTTAAATGTACGATATAGTTTTTAAATTCCAACTTCAGCTCATAATTTTAGAAGCGCGTCTAACGCGTCCTTCTGAGTCTTAAAAGCACACCGTATGATGTACATCTATGCACTCCAGACATGGGCTATATGCACATCGAAACATGACGATAAGCACAACTTTCACAAATTCACTTTCTCCACACCTTTTTCCGAGACCACATCCCCAATTCCGGTTGTTTGCAAATCGTCATATAAAACTTCATGGCCCATTCTTACCGAACACGTGATACCAGGGCCCCTGCACTAAAGGCATTGGACATTTGCTGGCACCGGTGTTTGCTGAAAAACAAGCAAAAGTTCCTTCAATCGTTTGAGATTCTTGATCTCATCAAGGAGTTAGAAAGCTTCTTCCGCGTGCCGAGTCTTCTAAAGCCCGAAGAGGAAAATCTTCTTCGCACGACACTTGCACAAAAACCCCAGCTCAGGCTTTTTAAAGGAGAGTGCCAGAGCTTTCTTCTTGGATTGGTGCATTTTGCGTCAGTGGAGGACTTTCTAGACACCAGGTTTGGTATCACTTCCCGCAAAATTGCGGATTTGATAGCAGAGAACGAAAGAGGGTATGATTCAAAAGATTTGGGGAAATTCTCGCGTCCTTCCGACGCTTCTGCGACGAGATCTGCGTGGCTAGATAATGACAAAACAAACGGTGATACCGGCTATTCAGGGCGTAGTCGTTGGCGAGATAGCGCGTCTTATGGTAACACAGAACCGGCAAAAGACTGGCAGTCCTCAAGAGATTGTTATGTGAAATCAGAGCCCTTGCAGGCGTCCTGGAAACCAAGTTGGCGTCGGAACTCTAATATCACTCTAGAAAGTGACCTAAGGAGAAGTAGCTTGGCCACTGGACGGGCGGAGGGACAAAAAAACGCCGAGAATTCAGGCTCATGGGTGTCGTCATTGGCCAGGTGGGGCAAAAGGTGGTTTTCCGCGCCTCTGGGCACCAGAAGCGACGCTTTAAACGACCCAGCTGCATCCAAAGCGTCGTTGTCGGCGCCAATAAAGCCCGAAAACAGCCGCTTTTTAGACCCCACCGAGCAAAGGGTGCACGAGCTCAAGCAGTCCATTGCAGACGTTCGTCTGCACACTAAAAGACTCGAACAGGAGGCATCTTATCCTTCAAGCAAATCCATCAGCGATACTCTAGACCAGTTACAGGCAGCCGTTCGGGACCAGGCAAGAACAATCTCAAGATTAGAACGCGAACGAGAAGCGCAGTTCCGGACACGGGCGCCAAGGTTGGTTTCGTTGATTTATATGCCCTGGGACTACCTCACGAGCTACACCACAGTTTTTATCAAGGACCTCATTAACGAGCTTATTCCGCTCGATAGAAGGACCCCGCCGGAATTTGTTGTGCGTGTATTGAGTCTATTTTTGGGGTATTATGCCGTTATCGGCATGTTGAACCTTGTATACTTCGTTGTGTTGGTTCTTGTGTTCCCAACAAGTGGGAGAATGGGGGGAATGGGGGGAATTGGAGCAAGGGGCGGCTCAGAAGATGCGGCGCCGATTTCGTGGCTTCAGTTTTATCCTACTTTGGAATACTACTATTATCAGTTGCTGGACTGGGCAGGGTACTGAATATGGGAACATAAGGAGGTTCAAAGTACGGTAAAATCTGGATATGCCGGAAAGTCCGGACTTAATTCTTGCACGGCAAGCCTCCGGTTGAACAGGGGACCTTTTCTGCACATGAGGCTTAATTTCTTGTTGTATGAATAAGAAGAATATCTATTTAGTGAATCTTGCATTTCATCCTGTATCAACATTACAATTGCAAAAATATGGACTAATGTAGGGATCTCGCTTGATCAAAATAGCAGTTTTTCTATATCCACGGCTATCTTTGTTTGTTTGTTTGTTTGTTTGTTTGTTTGTTTGTTTGTTTGTTTGTTTGTTTGTGGTTATATGATTTGACTTTGAGACAAGTTGCCTCTTTTGTAGTCCATTTCTCTCATCATGATACCGCATAACTCGTCGGGATTTTCCTAATCAGCAACCTCATCCGACAAAATACAAACTTCTTCATCCAAATCGGGAGATTCGGTGTTTCGGGAGTCTTACAAAGAAGAAAAAAGAACAAAAAAATCAGATCATTCGGATCCAGAGATATGATCCATAGGTCCACGATCTCTGCCGAGATGAAGATAAACCGGTTCTGAACATGCTTCTTATATCGCGCTCCGTCTCTCAGACCTCAGACTACTTTGAGGTCCTCGCTCATTCTTTTGCAGCTTTACACGAAAGCTGGCTGGGATTGTTTCGCTGACTTCTTTGCTAAATTTAGGCATACCGAAGGACCTTTCTTAATTTAATTCTGATATCAGCAAAAGAAAGTAGTGCGACGGAGTAATCTGTCATAGTGATTGTCCATTGATGGTGCAAATTCGAAGCGAAGGCACGTTGCGAAGTGGTAAAAGCCAGGGAAAATGCAGTCATGCGATATTGAACAAACTTACAGCATTAAAGAGGCATTAAAAAGGCCTGATAAAGGATACTTCTCGGGGGTTTCCATCGGAACGAGACAAGCCCTTTATAAACCAAAATTACCAACAAAATTGCCGGCTTATAAATTAACCAGACTTCCGGCTATTAAAGACTGGTTCTTTTTCCTACTAGTGCCGCTCTCTTTACAAGGTGTCGGTTTCCCAGCTTTTACTGTAATCTTTCGATTGTCATTAGAAGCATATACCAGGAAAGGAAAGATGGAAAAGAAAGGCGCAGGCTCTATTAGACTATAGACAAACAGAACACTCGCGTACCCTCCGAAAACAAATTAGAGAAGTAAAGAACCCAAACACGCTTAGTTCATTTGCTTAACCAAGTTGTTGATGAAGTGCTCTCTGTTACCGGTGTCACCACCCTGGATGAAGTGGAAGAACTTTCTCTTTCTGAAACCACCGTTAGGGTTGGACAATCTGAATGGCCACAAGAAGTTGTTCACCTGCTTAAAGTTAGGACCAACAGTGTAGATCTCGTGGATCAAGTCCTCCATGGACACGATACCGTACTTGCCCAAAGCCTCCTCGATAAGAAGGTTGTCGTACAAAGCAATTCTTTGGTTGTTGATCTTTCCGAAACCTCTCTTGTAGATCAACTTTCTGATGGTGGCCAAGTTAGGGTAACCGTAAGTCACGTATGGCTCAATCAACTTAAGCAACTCAGAAGTGGCCTTGGTCACCTTGACGAAAGTACCCGAGTTGATCTGAGTCAATCTCAACAATTGCATCACCTTTCTTGGCTTAGGTGGGATCTTCATGATACCCTTGATTCTGATGACGAAAACCAACTTAGGCTCGGCCTCGACGTAGAAAGAGTTAGAGGCTCTGGCCTTTCTCTTGGCGTCAATAACGGCACGCTCAGCGTCTCTGTACTCCTTATTGTAGGCAGCGGTTCTCTCAGCAATAGCCTTTCTCTTCTCCTTGTTGGCCTGGGATGTTAGTAAACACGCAAAATTTGAATAATGCAAGAGTTTTCAACCTTTTCTGTTTCCGACCTTCTCAGTCCCGAAAGATGGTTAACTGAATGACAACATCGCGTGCAAGCTAGTCTTTCATAAAGAAATATTGGTCTCATCTTCAAAGGTCGAAACGCGAAAAGAATAAAAAAAGAAGGCAAAAAAAAAAAAAAAACTAGGCACAAGAAAAGACGATGGCTTCTTTCGTGGTTCCTGGCGTTTAACATACGGCTTGTCTGGCGGCCTTGTCGGCAGCACGCTTCTCGGCGACCTTTTGGTCAACCTTGAATTGCTTCTTTTGAGTCTCTGGTTGCAAAGTGCTGGGAATGTTAGTAACAAAGAGAAAAAAAAAAAAGAATAAATTGACGTCAATCATTCCTATCTTCTGTCAAGACAGCTTTTGATTTCTTTCCGTTTGGTTGGACGTGGTGTGATGTTTTACGAGGGTAGATATGGATGTTCATGGAGCCTCTCAACCTGCTAATTAAAGCGAATTGACTCCACAAGCATTTGACGTCATGAGCCCGAGAAAGTGAACGAAAATGAAGAAAATCCAGTAGCCACTGGCTTATTGCAATACGGTATCACCCGTGTTCCAAAATAGTAAAAAAAAGAAAGTCGTCGTTTTCATACACTGTTCAAGCCCATGACGAAACACGGAATTTGGACAAGAAAATGAAGCACATAATGCGCGTTCTGGTCCAATAAAAACAAAAGGCACACAATCCAAGAGACACCACAACAAAATCGCAGCAGTCGTCCCTCATCAGCATTCCTTCAAGTTTTGTGTTATTCTGCTTTCACAAGATTCGGTTCTCGTTTGCATAACAGAAAGAATGCGTTGAGTAATCCCGACTCTAGGAATAGCAGTTCCATAACTAGAGCATGGGACGAGGCCAGAAGAGGAAATCTCCATTCATCCGGTTATCCTTGTCCCACACCCCCTCGATCTGCCGCCACTAAAAAGCAACGACAGACACACCACACCTCAAGATGAACCAATGCCATGAGCGAGAAGTAGTGATGATTTCTGTTTGGGCACATACGTAGCCATTTTCAAGAGTAGTGGTGAAAAGTTTGGAAATTGGGCGGATGGGCGCGCCCCACTCTTTATATGCTTCGTGAGGATTTTTTTTTGTTCAGGTTGAGGAACCGGCGCGCGCGATGAGGCGAGAGGTTTGGGCAAGTGTCACGTGTGGAATGCACTTGTTTAGGGCTGAAGCCCTCAGAGCCTTTTCAGGGCCACCTAATTGTAACAAAGTGCTTTTCGAAAGGGAAACGAGGAACATTATGATGGTGCTGAATAAGTCTAGATAAATGCTTCTTTTAAGAGTTTTTCCGTCGAGATAAATTACGGAAATTGGGCCTAAGCGATGTATAACTACTGCGTGTTCATTCTGCCACCTTGGCTGCGAATGGAAGGACATGGGTGTATCTACTTAAAGGAAAAGATAGTAGAACGAGCTTTAGAAAGATCAGAGAAAAAACAAAATAAAAAATAAAGAGATAAAAGAGGTTGTGAACGAAAATCATCAGGAAGTACGGAAAAATATATGCCACAGAACATCTTTGTTGTTGCCTCATTGGAGGTGATATAGCTGATGGTTTCTGCTGGAACATGGGCCAGCGTATATCACGTCTTCCTGTGGTGATCTGCTTTAAGTAGAGTATAAAAAGGCTTTTTAAAGCTTTCACGAGAAAGGAAAAGTTTTTTTTAAAGCTAATTAACCCTTTATGACGGATCACAATCTTCTGTATGAGGTGTAATATCATAAAAAACAAGGCTTTCAGATACACAATGAGGCTGATCACCTTTGGAAATCGCACAAACCGACACAACAAACGGTGTCAAACAATCTTGGAAAACGGCATTGAACCAGGCAGCGTAACATTCAGTATGTTTCTTGTTTCTTGTTTCTTGTTTTTCATAATGTCTCAGACACTCGTCCAAAACGGTTCATGTAACTTCTGTCCTTTATAAAGCATCCAGAAAGTCGGCCTTTTTCGTCAGTTCCAACAAATTCTGGATTTTTGCTCAAAACCATCTCCAGCTCAATTTGCCAGTGTCTTCTTATCGTTGCCCGGGATGGTACAATCTGAAGAAAAGAAAGCATCACAGATACAAAGTCGAGAGATGAGACAACAAGAAAGATCAAGTTTTGCTTCGAACTTCTTTAGCTAACGAAGTTTTATCAGAGCAAAGGCTCCTATAATTGTTAGATTTTAGAGTTTAGTTGTGGTTTTTAAGGGTCTTTTCAAAACAGATGTAGCCTAAGGATTTGATGTGGCTGAGGTTTAAATAGCCGACGAAGAATAACTAAGGCCGGAGGAATTTTTCAGAGAGATCTTGAAAAGTATAAATAAGCTTTTTTTTCTACTCTTTCAACTTCTTGAAGCATTTGGATTATCTTTAAGTCCTCACAGTCAATTGGCTCGTGAAAGGGTCAGAAGATAATCAGAGCTCTTGATATTTTAACTACATTATAAACCAACAGTACCACTTCAACTTTAGGGATAAGTGATGGAGAAGCAGGAGCTCACTGATTTATTTGTGATTTTGTTATCCCTTGAAATAGTCATACAGAAGATTTCAGAGTATCAGGGCGGATAAATAAAGTGCTATAACTCATAGAAAGAGGGCATAACCCTGAAAAAAAAAAAAAAAAAAAAGGCGTTAGAAGACATGAAATTTTTGAAATTTTTGCCCAATCAAGTTTTTTCTTTTTTAATTCAATGGCACCTAAATTGACAGACATCAGATAGAAGATACTGTATCAGATATAAGAAGCAAAAGAAGAGAGACAGAGATGGGGCTTCGCATAAAGTTCCATCTATCTATTCTCACGGTTTTACCTTTCAAAGCCATTGAGACTTTCTACATGAAGCACAACCAGCACCTTGAGATACGGCCCACTTTTTCTCTTTATTTTTCTCTCCGGAGACACGCAAAGTGCCAAAACTCTTTTTTTCTCTTTTCATTGGTACTTTAGGAATTTTAAGGCCTGGGGTAAATTATCGTGAAATACAGACGAGTCGGCCATCAAAACGGTTATCAAATCTCATTAAGTTTTCATTGCTCGTTAGATTTTCATATTGGGACACTTAAAAGTGATCCCCGAAAAAATCTGCCATACTGGTAAGCGTAATAAACTTTCCGGCCAGCTTCCACCAGATACCTTAAAGAAGGTTGGATTTTCATTTTTTCGTTTTTGGCTTGTAGCTTTTTCCTTTCTTTACCTCTTTCTTCTTCATCTTAATCTACAAAACTTCATCTCTTTTTTTAGAATGTTAGCTAACTCAGATCGTGCTTGTCATCCGATTTAGGCTCTTCCAAATGCGGTAACGCTATGAGCTTTTTTTGCTTATCTAATTTACCGTTCCCACGCCGCTAACGACGCATCCCTGCATGTAGCTTTGATTGCAGGTCTTATCAATGTTTAGTACACCCACAAACACGACCCAATGAGACCCGCCTGTCCCAAAATGAGACGCTTTTTGAACCGGCCGTACTTGATAGCAGAGACATTCTCTTTTATTCCAACTTCCAGCCTGTTTAATCTACTTCTGCCCCGTCCAAACGCGGTCTCTCATGTTATCTGTACTGCAGGTAGTCGAGGCACATGCACGAGCCTAATTTCCAGATAAGAACCATCAATATAAATATCCACTGGCACCCTACAAATGACAGAAGAATGCATTGAATATCCGTGTAACTCTCTCTCATTTAAGCGAGTAAAGCCATTTTAGGCTCGTTTATCCTTAAAAACCTGGCTTGTTTCACCTCCACTTCTTTTCCACGTTCAGTTCCATCAGCCGTTGTTTTAAAGCTGTATAAAATTAAAAAAACTCAATGCAACCCACACTTTCGAGCGACCAGCTCCTTGAGGCCGTGGCCTCAAACCCAAAGTACTACAATAACATCCAGAACGTCCAGACACCGCAGATAGACCCGATTTTTTCCAACGATGATAACGAGCTTTTGGCCCAGATCGGGTACAAGGCCGAGTTGAAACGGCGGTTTTCCCCTGTCCAGGTATTTGGGGTAGCGTTTTCCATCATGGGATTGCTTCCGTCAATAGCGTCTATTCTCGGTACTGCGCTTTTGGCCGGGCCGGCCGGGGCGATCTGGGGATGGCTCATCTCGTCGGTTTTGATTCTTTCAATCGGAGTGGCCATGAGTGAAAACGCTTCTTTCCAGCCCACAAGCGGCGGTTTGTATTATTGGACGAACTTTTACGCACCAGCAAAATGGAAGTCACTTATTTCGTTCGTCGTGGGGAACACAAATTCGGTGGCGTTGGTCGGTGCACTCTGTTCCGTAGATTACGGGTTCGCTACTGAGGTTCTTTCGATTGTGGTCATAGCTAAGGACGGCAACTTTGAAGTGACCCCAGCCAAAACCTATGGGGTGTTCGTTGCTTGTGTTCTTGCCCATATTGCCCTCACTTGTGCCAGTTCAAAGCACTGTGCGTGGCTCCAGACCACCTCAATTATCGTCAATGTGGGGTTGATTTGCATTTTTATCGTGTCCATGCCCATCGCCGCCTCACGTGGCCTGATCCGGCCAGCATCGTGGGTCTTTGGTCTGTTCAAAACCCTCACGGGCTTTCCTATTGGCTGGGTCCAGCTCACGCAGGCGTGGCTTCCGGCCATATGGACCATTGGTGCGTTTGATTCTTGTGTACACATGTCCGAAGAGTGCACCAACGCCACCAAAACGATCCCCATGGGCATTCTCGCGTCGATCGGGGCATGTGCTGTTTTGGGGTTTGTGATCTTGGTGGTGACGATGTTTTCGTTGCAGACGTACGATATTGAGGGCCATATTTTGGGGTCCAAGTTGGGCCAGCCCATGGCCCAGGTGATCTACGATGCTTTTGAGACAGTGCCGGGCCAAGGTAAGAAAATGGCGCTTTTCTTCATGGTGCTCATTGCGTTTGCCCAGTTCTTGATGGGAGCGTCAATTTTGACTGCCATTTCAAGACAGATTTTCGCCTTTGCAAGGGATAATGGCTTGCCCATGTCGTGGTGGATCAAGAAGGTCAATAAAAGGCTTTCAGTGCCCATTCACGCGGTTATTGCCGGAGGCGTGGCCGCTATTGTTATTGGTCTTTTGTGTCTCATAGGACCTACTGCTGCCAACGCCTTATTTACACTCTATATTGCCGGCAATTACTTTGCCTGGGGCACGCCGACTTTTTTGCGGCTTTTATCTATGAACGATAAGTTTGTGCCTGGAAAATTCTACTTGGGCGGCTTCTGGAGCAGAGCCAATGGCTGGCTTTCAACTGCTTTTATTGCTTATACAATCGTCATGGTTATGTTCCCCACCGATACCCATCCAAACAAGGACTCGATGAACTACACATGTGTAATCACCCCTGGTGTGTGGCTTTTATCGGTAGCATATTATTACTTGTATGCCCACAGATACTACCATGGCCCAACAAAGACTGTGGGTGATGACCCGGGCTTAAGTGAAGATTTCATTCAGGTAATCGACGGTATAGTTAGTGGTGAAAGGATCCCTACCCCGGTGATGAAAATGTAGGGATAGAAGGGGGAAGGGAGATTGGGGGACTTAAGGGATTTAGCAGACATTAGTGGTGATGGTGGAATTTAACATGAAACAGTTCTGAAGATTTTAATGTGTGAATAATTGTACAAGACAGTCGAGACATATCTCTGTTGATTGGATAAGAGAAGAAGATAGTTTAGATACAGACTGTGTCAAATTTTGAGATTGAGGGGAAGGCTACTCGAATGAAAAAATTGCCACTTTCTTGTATCTTTTTGACTCATGGCTTCCCTTGTGACTAGAGTAGCTTCCTTGTTCTAGGGGGGGGCTGGGTTGTTTACTTCTTAACAAGAAGAAAAACTCTGAGATATGATTTCTCAATTGATATCACAGGCTTTAAAATTTTGCTAGCCTTTTACGCAGAAATTTTGGACATGAAAAGAGCCATCATTGACACGGGCGACATACTTGGCCATACACAACGAAATCTTCTACCCTCTGCGAGTACAAAGATCACTTTCTACATCACGACTGCACGAATATTTGCTAAACTCTTCTATCTTGTTAATAAAATATAAGAGTAAAGAAACGCATAATTACAATACTACATTGAATAAAAAGAATTAGATTACAACTAATAAGTGTCTTAAGGAGAGATGGTCGTTGGTTGAGGGTGTTTAAGAGTTGAACCACATTACTCTACAGTGCATCCCACTACATTACATTTCACTACATTACATTTCACTACATTACATCCCACTACATTACA
>JAJMHP010000086.1:43147-57092 GCA_030583235.1 Metschnikowia lunata
GGGGTTTTTTGACGATTCATGGGTGCACTCGTTGAGAACGACTGGTGACTTTGAAGGAAGAGTGAGGGATTCTTGGTGACTTCGTGATCTTTTTTCCATTCGTACAATCACTTCACTAAAACACTTCTGACATAAGCTGCACAGGAGATTTGTATTGTTTACACTAAGAGATGTTGCCGTTATCGCATTATAATGGCCGCAGTCTAGTGAGGTGGAGATTTCAGAGAATACCTGAGACTCGCCTTTCTGTATGGTCAAATTCACAATTTCTGATTTATTTTCTGACTCATCGCCACTTGAAAAGAAGGATTACGTCGTTTTTTTTTTTTTTTTTTTTTTTTTTTTTTTTTTTTTTCCATTGCCGACTAGGCCATGAAGAAGAAGACAAAATTTGGAGTCGATTGATCAGAGAATAATGCAATCGGAGACTGCGTTAGTTTTCCTTTTCATCTCGTCTCTGATTCCTCGAGTATTGTAACACTTCAGTATAACCCTACTGTGGTAGGAACAATGCATGCAATAATTTGAATGGCCAAAACTGGCGGTTTGTCCGTTTCAGTAAACTATACTCCTTGTACCAAGAGACCTATCCTCAACCATACCACCTTTGTCAGAGCAATGGATTCTGGAATTACCTAATAAAGAGACATATCACCAGGATATTTATAAGTTCTGGATCATCATTCATCTATTCATGATGCTCTAGTTTTTTTAGTGCCCCTTCTAAAAATCTTTAGTATGCACTTTGAAAACCACCATTTCTGCTGCATACCAGCTGCAACCTCAGTACCAGGTACCCCACTAACAAAACATGGATATTATTGCCACATAATACCTAAATGTCAAAGATGTAGGCGGAAATCAAAACCTTGCTCCTGCTTGTTCACGCCACGGCGATTCCAATGAATCGAGCACATTCCACTGAATCAAGCACATTGTAATGAATCAACACATTCACAATATCAATATCCTCTCATCAACACGCCTAAATCAAGCATTTCCCAATACATCCCATTGCTTGCTTCGCAGCGTTTAACTCCACTCTTTGTTGAAGATAAATGGCTCGCTGAAGGTGTGGTTCAAGTTGGTCACCTTTCTTCCTCCAAGGCCCAGAATCGCCAGCAATCCATCGCCCTGTGTGGACTGAAGCACAATGTTTTTGAAGGATTTACAGTTGGCTAGCAAGTTTGCCACGTCGGTTTTGTTCACTGCACGCACGGTGGTGAGGCTGTTGACTATATTAGAGTTGTAGTCATTTTTTTTGATGCCCTGGATGGCTGAGTCGACTTTGGTGCGGGCCATTTCGTTCAGTTTAAGTGCCGCCACGTAGTTACCTGCCTCTTCAAACGACCATGCCACAATCATGGTCAAGTCGTTCTTGATACACATCACCGAAAGTTTGCGAAGCACATCCTGCGGTGAATCTATATCTACCACCACCAACAACACCCTCAAGGCCTCGTCGTTTTTCTCAAAGCTTGTCGAGGAAGTGCCTCCTTTGAGTTTCTCGAGCCGGCGCCACACATACTCGGGTCGAAGTTTGTGGTATTTAAGCGAAAGAAAAAGCACCTGCACCGTCGCGTTAATGTAGTAGTCCAGGAGAATTTGACTGTTATATGTCCACGGTGTGAGCTTCATTTGTGGACTTTCGAGCAAGGGATTACCCTTTTGTGACTGTGCTACTTGCACCTGAGTATACGAATGCACGTTACTGCCTGCGTTTCTTCGGTTTTTCCGGGCGTTAGTTGTGCTAGTTGCACTTGATTGGACCGAGGCTCGCGCGGACAGTGTATATCCGTCATTTGTACGACTTCTGGTACTGGAACCCTCTAAAATTCCGGGCGCCCTAAACGCTTCAGACCCTCCTCTTTCTTCTGGGACCGATTTGGGTGGTACTTGTGGCGCCGTGTTGTGGACTTTTTCACCATTTTCAGGCCCTTTGGCCTTCGTTTGTTCGGGCACCACCACTTCATAGTCCTGTCGCATTTTCTGCACGCCAGCCAAGATACTGGCAAACGAGGACTGGTCGATGTTTTCCGACATTTTGGCAAGCTTTGAGTGCTAGTGGAAATTTTTTTGAGAGTTAGGTGAATCGAATACGACACAAGTGGAAAGTAGCTTGTTGAGATCTGGGATTCACGCGATCTCCAGAGCATGAATGCTGCGAGACCGGCGAAAGCGGAGATAAGGCGAACGCTGAGACGACTACAGTATTTAGTTGCGAAAACTGCGCAACTTGGAGAAACCCTCTTTAGGCCGTGCGTGTATTCGATACAATCAAGTGAACAACTTTCGTGGCTTTTAATAACAAAGCAGACTGAACTCAAGAGTTCTCTTGCTGTAATCGAGGGCTGACTCGGTATCTTCTGTGGTTTTGTTCTTCGTAGAAAAATCCTCGATCTGATGCAACTTTTAGATGGGGCACTTGCGTTTGGTGAGACAGCTTGAGCCTTGGAGACAGGCTGTCGAAAAGCTGGAGAAAGGAACACTTGGCATCGAAACAAAATTAAAAAAAAGGCAGTACTTACGCGAAAGAACACATTCAGAAGACGTTTTACTTACAAAGTATATTGATCTTTGATTTCCAAAGTGTTCTTTTGATGTATTCATAATCAAGCAAGGAAGATGACTGTCTCTCCCTCTCTCTCTCTCTCTCTCTCTCTCTCTCACTGCACTAACATACTTGCGCCCCAGTTTTTCTCGCGCACCTTCAACAAGAGCCAGCTGATTCCTTACAATCAACTTAATACCCCTTACTTCAAGCCAATGGTACGTGAAAACACACATCGCTAGCCTCACATGGCCTTCACGATGCACATATTCTGCCCTCAACTATACTAACGCCCCACAGTCTGCTCTTTTCAATTTCCAGTCGTTGCTTCTAGTGATCCTATTGGCAGTTTGCACGTGCACTTACGTCCACGCTACATGGCCAGCATTATTAGACAAAAACAAAACGGGTGCCCTTGGAGTGTTTTGGAAGTTCGCACGCATTGGAGAGAGGCTCAGTCCTTACGTTGCTATTGGCTGTTTCATCATGGCATTCAATGTGCTCAGTGCATGAGAAGGGCATATTGTATATTAGAGAAGAAGGAATGAACGAGAAATTGGGACTGAAAAAGGACGTGTCAATGTCGTAGGAAAGTTGAATAAACTGGAATGGGAAATATGGGAATTTAGGAACAGAAGAGTGGCAAGCTCGGAAGGAACTGTGAAAAGTATCAGTACTCTGGAATAGTGACACTACTCTTGACATGTACTAGTACTCTGGAATAGTGACACTACTCTTGACATATACTAGTACTCTGGAAAAGCATCAGTCTACAATTGAGTAGCCCACAAATCAGGAAGAGACACTTCAGAGACTAAAGCGGAACTAGTACCTACAGATGTACTGTCACTTAGAAGTGAACTGAAACTTCAAAATTGAGCAAGTACTTTGGATTAGAGGGAGTGCCTTGGATTAGATGAAGTGCCCTAGATCAGAACTATACCTTAAAGCTTTTACGTCTAAAATTACATCCTCTTGTGGACTACACGATACTTGAGTTAGATCCTATTTTGAAGTATTACTTATGAAATCGAAAGAGACACTACACGAACAAACCCCGAACGTAAAGACTAACCCTGGAAGTGCTCGACAACTAAACTAAAACTGTAGCAACGAACAAGGCCCATCTCATCAAATACACCAATACTAATCAAAAGCATTAGAAGTGAACCCAAACATTCAAATGGAACAGGAAGCCCATGGACTTCCCTCCATCGCTATCACCATAACAAACATATGCCTCCACCCTCCATACTGGATCACCTGAACTCGTACATCTCATTGACCGCGTTGCAGAGAACAGGAGCTCTTTCATTGCCCACAATTCTCTCCAATGCAGTAGCATCCCATTTCGAGTACAACGTCTTGACAAACGACAAGTCCACGTCGGCCTGCTCGTTATACACCGACTTGCCCACAAAACGCAAAAGCTCCTTGTAGAAAAGCGGGTTGGCGGGGGCCTCGTAAATCAACACGTTTTTGACCCCGGCTATCTCGTACCTTCGGTAGTGGTGCAATCTTTCTGTATAAAGCAAAAGCTTGATTTTACCCGTGGCGAAGTTGTGGCGGGCTCTCGACACCTTGGAACGAGACGAGTACTCATCCATCGAGGCAAAATCGTACTTGGTGTGTTTCTTCATATATGCCTTAACCCGCACGTAGTCAAAGTAAGACGGGATGTAGATGAGAAGCCCATCCTCGTACGACGATTGCTTGGTGATGGAAGGCAACACCGAATTGACGAAAAACTTATACCGAGACTCATGGTTGGTTTGGGGATCGGGTGAATCGAACCTCTGGAAGATCTGCTTGATTTTGAGCCCAACAGAGTTCATGATACACGTTTTGGAGGTGATCACGGGGCGGTAGCGCACCTTTCCGGCAAGATTGGCCGCTTTAGAAAGCACGCTGCTGACGCTGGGGGTAACAAACTCGCTGAAAACAAGCGTCTGGCGCAAGTACTTGGCCCGGTCGTTGATGGCCCACATTCTGATGCGCGAAAAGTCTGCCCCATGGAAAGATTTGGGGATTTTGTTGACGTAGCGGAGCACAGTGGCCACGTGGTCCCAATTCTGCATTTCGATCTGGTTGGCGTGGTCAATTATGAGCATTTCGATCGACGACAAAAAATCGTACTCTCGCTTGGACAGCTTAGGGTCCTCCAAGATCATCGAGAGCCCAATGGGTGAGGCGATCAACACGTCCGAGTTAAAAAACGACGAATAGAGCTTGACCGTCTTACGGGTAAATTTGATCCCGACGCTGAAAAAGTCGTTGGAGTTGCCCTTGAACATGTGACGGAAATCGGCCGGCTTTACTTCAGGCAAAGCGCTGTCCAGGTAGAACTGCAGCTTGAATTTTTTGCGGTTTTCCTGCTGCTCCGACCCTGAGAGCTTGATGAGCTGCTCAACAACCTCATATGCGGCGTTTCGGGTGGGCAAGAGAATCAACACTTTCGGCCGCGTGAAGCCCTGGTCTCTCAACTCGGGCTCCTGTGCATCCTTACTTAACGTGCCGTTTTTCAACGCATCGTTATATGCCCGGATCTTCTCGTTGTTCTTTAGAATACGGTCACGTGTTTTGAAGGTATGGTTGAGTACGTGGGCCAAGTAGAGCCGCTGGTACGAGTGGTTCTTATAGTGTTGATATGGGTAGCTGATGTCCTTGTACTCGAGCATTTCCCTGAACAACGACGCGTCGAGCGGCTTCATGGAATCCGGGTAATGTGCCAAGTACTCCGAGGTGACTTTTTTTTTGACTGTGCCGAACTCACTGAAGTTAGTGACGGGCTCAAGTGAATTGCTTGTGATGGCCCCATTCGGTGGAAGTTGGAGTGTTTTGGTGTAGGCAACGGCCTCAAAGTTGTTTTTTTCTGCCACCGGCCACTTGACTCCTTCCATAGCCTTAACCTTTGCTTCGATTTCGTCGTCGGAAACCAAGTTGAAGTGTGCTTCGAATGGGTCTTTAGAGAGTAGTTCATGTAGTCTGGCCTGCTGCTTAGAACGAACGGTTTCCGAGGCTTCCAGGCCAGTATTGGCGGCGGAAAACTCTTCTTCGGCATCAGAAAACTCGGCTGATTCCAGTTCTACTTCGCTGTCAGAGGCTTCGGCGAGATTGGCCCCGGCAATGGCGTCTTGGTCTTCCTCTTCGTCGTCGCTCGCATCTGCCTGTGAATTTCCGGGGTGCGTCGGTCTGTGGGCCGTTTTCGCCGGGGGTTTTTGCTCCGTCTTCAAGAGCGTCAAAAGCGCATCATAGGCCTTACCCTCCTGGAACTTTTTCGAGCTCTGGGGCTGGTCCGGGAGCTCAGCAGACTCACTTTCCAGGGACAGGTCGCTGGATTCGGCGTCCTCGGCCTGTGGTTGGTCTCTTCTGGCGGTCCGCGTCACGTGCCGAAGCTGCTGCCGGCCATGGTTGGGCCGATGCTTTTTATGTTCGTTCGAGGAGATTTTTGCGCCCTCTTTTCGGCGTTTTGGTGCCGCCATCTTGAAATCACTGCTACGAAAAATTAGATAATTAACGTGTCGATGCCTGATGGTGCGAAATGGAGATGGATGCGATGCGATGTGAGGACATCGGATGCGAAGAGAGCCTGGAGGTGAAGTACTGGTGAAGTGGAGCGGCGCGAGAAAAGAGAAGATATGGCGAAAACATGGCGAAAACATGGCGCCAGCGGCCCGGAGCGCCCCCTCATTAAAAAATCTGAAGCGAATGAATAGAGCGTTTAGTTGAAAAAGCTCTGGGTGTATTTTTGCGTATATGCTGCTGGTATCTTTTGTTAAAATTTCTATGTATTGTGAAAAGTCACTTTTGGCAATTTGAAGAGTTTTTCTGGTGTTTTCGATTTTTGCCGGCGTTTGTTCGAAAAGATAATTTGAACTTCCTGACAGAAACCAAGTGATGGGAGAAATGTTTTACGGCCAAGGTGAGGAGCACGCACGATTCGGAAGAGTGAAGGGGAAAGAACGAAAAAGAACGAAAAAGGAACGCAAGAGAAACGAAAAAGATCCGTAAAAGAAACGAAAAACAACGAAAAACAACGGAAAACAACGAAAAAGTAAAGATTAAAGTGAGTTAAAAAAATAGAAAAAAATAAAAATATTGGAGCTAAAGAACTGGCCCCTTTTTTGACCGTCAGACGCTTTTACTTTGGGCCCACAAGAGTATGGGAGGTGAGTGCGAGTGGCCTTACACGGCTTTTGAAGGCTTTTGCAATCAATCAACTGCAGCGCTGTGGGTATGAGGCCAAAAGAATCTCGAGAGGCTCAAAAGGAACAGCTGAATGGGAAAAAAAAAGCAGAATTTTCTGGCTTTTGAGTCTCAGATGTCTTGATTTTTTGTTTTTAGGTTTTTCCCTTCTGTTTTGTTCCATTCGTTGTCCCTTTTTGGTTTCATCTGTTCACCTCCGGCCTTTTATTAATTGAATGCACTTGGGAAGTACATGGGCGCCGCGTCGACAGTTATCCTTCACTTGCGAGACGTTTGAGAGCCTAACATTCAAAGCTCTTGAGGAAGCAAAGAAAGCAGAAAATAGGGAAGAAAGCAGAAAATTTTGGCAGCTTTTAGATACCAATATCTATCCTTGATGCACATTATCTCTCTCTCTTTCCGAAAGACTTATTCATATAATCCTTCCCAGCTTCTTGTTCTTTCATTTCATTCTTTTGTTCTATTCTTTTCTTTCGATGTCTATTTTTTCTAGGGCCGTTCTATTGTGCGAATACTGCGACTGCGACTCCCTGAAATTTTTCCCGTCCTAACTGTAGCCCTGCACTTTCCCCAGGCCTCAAATTTTCCCTCTCCCCACATCTTCGTTTTTCGGCTTTCTCTTGAAAAGCAAAGGACGTTGTACACGAAAAGAGGCGATTTTCCATCGAAAACGCTCTGGAATATAGCTTAAGATAGAGACTCAAACTCTTGTCCTTAGAAAAGGCCACTATCATTGACTTCACTGCTGTTTGCAAAACAAGCACACCCCAGCGCTTAATTACCTTTTTTTTTTTTTGTTTTTTTTGCGACCTCACTCCCTGACACTTGCACACATCCGCACTAAATCAAAAAAATCAAAAAAATAACAGCAGATAAGTACACCTCACCACATTACGTGACACATGCCCCCCACTCATGCGAAATGAAGCGGCTCACGAATTTCATCCAGTCGTTGCTATCAGCAACGTATCTTGCGCTCGTGGTGCTCACGGTCCCGTTGGCATTTGATGTGGGTGGAGTCGCCTGCGGTTTGGCGTACTCGCTTTTCATCATGGCACTCTACTTCCTGCTAACCACCGTGCGCTTGTTGGCGCACAGGTTCCCCATCTTGAACGTGTTCAATGTGTTTTTCTATGCGCAGCACCTTTTGCTCCCGAGCATCTTGATGTTTTTTGTGCTGTACTGTGCTGAGAGAGACGTGGGGTCCTCGTGGTTCATCATCTCGTGGAGGTATATTCTTGTGCACCTGACGCTTGTCTTCACGGTCGCCGAGGGCTTCTGTTCTCTCTTGCTGATACAAGCTGTCAGCCAGACATTGGACTGGCTCACAGACTTCAAGTCCGATAGCTGGCTCTTCGTGTCGCTCATTGGTAGTGGCACCACAATAACCGGGGCGCTCTATTTCCTATACAGAATTTACATCAGCCCGTTCACGTTGGACTTGGTGAACGCTTCGTTGTTGGGTCTGTTTCTTACTCTCACGGTTGGCTTGGGGTTATATGGAATCGTGTCAAAGAAAGGATCCATGATTGAGTCCTCCTTGATATTTGCTTACATTGTCCGTTGTATCTATGAGACTTTCCCCCAGCTTTCCCAGGATGCCACGCAAACAATGACTAATTTATTCACACAGACCACTAGCAACTTGAAGAAGGAACTCATAAAACTACCTTATCCAGTGGCTGAAAAGATTCTGTCTGCTTTGCCTGTGTTTGCATCAAACATCCCTCACTCCTTTACTACGATATACAAGTTTTTCATTTCCGCCGTGCAGAAATTGACTTTGCCCGTTTTAATCAACCTCGCATACCGAATCGGGGTTTTCTATGCTGCGACAAAGATAATACCGTCTCTATATCACGGACTCCCGTACTCGCCACCAAGAACGCCGATGATGCGCTCGAGACAGGTGTCTTCTTCTTCAATACCTTCAATTAATCTCGAGGGTGAGCCATCCCAGGATGTTCAAACAAAGAAAAAGCCCGTTGCAACAAGAAATCAAAGGCGTGCACCTCCATCGACTATAATAAAGTTGATATACGCTTACTCTCCGTGCATTATCATCGCCGTTTACACACATTTGATGTTGCTGTATAAAGGCGAGCTAGGTAATGAGCTCAAAATATGGGGCTGGTGGGAAGGCGCCTCAGAAGATAGCATTTTGGTCGTTCACCCGTGGCAGTTCTGGAACTGGATCAACATGGCCACTACCTTATTCTTGTACATGGCTGAGTTGGCGGGGAACACTGGAAGCTCAAACTCGGCGATGACCAGTCACTGGAAAGTTGATTGAAGACGTCGTCTCTGTTGGAGATTGGTGGCTTTAAGCCCAAACACTGTATATTTATTGTGGTCTTGCCTATCGAGTGAGAGGTCCGTACTATAGTTTTTGTCACTAATTTTACTTTGCGCCGATGAGGGCGATGACGAACAAACAATCGTAAACTATTCAAGCGATATTATCAGGGGTGTAACCAGGAAAAAACTTCAGAAACGAATGCAATTCTCTTCCACGAATAATAACCAGCCATCTTTCCAGACTGTGATATCTTCTCGGAGCTTGACTCTATGTTGCTTAGTTATCTCATCATAGTAGACCTTGGTTAGTTACCCGGACAATACATCCCAAATTGTTGCGGGTGTTTCCCATCAAAGAGGTGTTTATAGAAAAGCCCGGCGCATTTGACTGCACGCATGTCTCGAGACAGACATCGGGCCTGAGGAAAAAGATTGTGAATGGGTGACGTTCAAAGACAAGAGTGAGCTCCATTGTGTTAACCACCTATAGAAAATGGTCGTTTGTTATAACTATGGTTTAGGATACACAATCCCGTTGCCGAAGGAAAAAATCACCTTAACCCCCCATGGAGAGCCAAGGGAACACAATTTGCCATGCCAGCGAGCAACTAAGATGAACACGGAACCCAAAGCGGAAAATCCATCCGAACGTTAAATACCTGACACGCATGTACTCTAACGCCCTCTGATCGGCCATTGAAACGAATCAACAAGACTCAAAAGGAGTTGGCCACCAAGGGAATTACATAGAGACATACGAGCAGATAAGTTGAATTACCCTTCGGATATCTTGACCACGGAAACCAGTTCAAATTAGCAGCGGGATGGCTGGCGAAAAAGTGAAAACGGGGTTTAACTTCCGTTACGTTTCCGTTGTTGTGGCCGGAGACTTTCCCCGAAGCATTGGCACCGAGGTGCCGCAGCAGTAACGCCGCATGGTGGGCTTCGTAAACAAACCTTTGTCTCTGAACGTGAGGAAAAAAAAAAGAGAAGGAAATGAAAGGCGAGGGCATCTGCAGCTTTATATAGCAGAAAAATCAGCATCGAGGTCGTGCGCGGCAAAAAACCCGCTCGCGCGACTCTTGGCTCAGTGTTGTGAATCGTCGTTGCCTGAGAAGAAAATTCGCGGGTAATTAGATCAATATTTAATTGTAGCGACGATTTGAGTGGAAGTGTCTATCGCTACTCTCGTAACTACTCACTACTAAGAGAACCTTTAAGGAGAGGGGATTTCGGTGACGTCGATAGTGAATTTCTTTTGTTTCTTTTGTTTCTTTTATTAGGCTACTAATGCTTGAAATCTCACCACACCTTGCAAAGCCTCAGATTTGCAATGTGTTGTAGCCCCACCCCAGTTGGACCTTGGCCTTGAAAATATTATCCAGAGACAATGATAAGTAGGGCTTACATTTATAGTGAGAAGATGGCTGATTTGACCTCATCAAGACTAAAGCTTTGAATACTAGTGCTTCTCCAAGTTTGACAAATTAAGAGGCCAGCCCGATTTTGGATCATGGGTACATTCCATACATAATTTTTTTTATCTATTTCTCCTCGTGATCAGCAACGGGTTTGAGATCCCACGTGTAGAGCCCTAACCGAATGACTACTGGGGCAAATTCTAGAGTGTAAAACAAGACAATCATCAACAGTTTTTCTTTTGTGACAATTCATCTAGAAGAATATCAAGGTTAATCTGACAAGAAATTTGCACTGAGTGCTAGAAGTGGAGTATGTCGTCATTAAATATTTCCTGACGCGGCGCCTTCGCTGAGAGAGGTGGCCGAGGTAATAGTATTTGTTTGCAGCGATGGAGTAGCTACTCGGGGTCGCGCGTCGGTACTTTTTCAGCGTTGGTGCAGCCTTAGTCTTGGGACTTCGCAGCCACCCAACAAATAATTAACTCCTCCAGATCTCCACACCTCCATAAGAAGTAAAGTCAGTAAAGCAGTGGTTACACGCTTTGTTTATCTGCCTCGCTTAGCAGCCGAAAGCTCATCCAGAAAAAGGCACCGAAACGACGCATCCAAAAAGTAACATGAGACGACTTGTTATTCATTCTTAGCAAGTTTCAAGTGCGCGTTGAATCAAGAGGTCTGTATGAAAGCCTGACAAATTGAATCCGCCCGCTATGCGCACCATAAAGCAAGCATTCGAAGAACAGGTACTTGTAAAGAACCAGCGCAACGCGATTGCACCAAAAAGCCTGCTCCCATACCACGGCCAATTTTTTTTCTTTCTTTTCCTCTCTCTTCTTTCATGCCAGCTGTTTCACGAAAACATTTCCAAAAGCGCCGTAGGAACGAAACTGGTGATTCTCTCGTAGGAACGAGCTCCTGAGCCATAGTAAACCACAGAGGCACTTCTTCCCTTGAGGAAGATCAAGTCAAACAACAAGTGGTGTAGCCCACGGAGGCCCTGAGAGCCTATGGACAGGCCAGCGGAATTGGAGGTCGCCCTGGTTTGAGTCTTCAAAAATTGCTCGCCATAAAGGACCTGCATTTCGTTGCTCCAGCTGCGGACCTCGGCCTCGATGACGCCGGGGGTTTTACTCGATTTGCTGGCCGGAAGCGCCCTTGTGTTTGAGAGGTTCAAGTTGCCCAAACGGATCTGGGTCACGGAGATTCCTTGGGGTCTCAATTCTTTAGCTAGCGTGACGAAGACATCTTTGAGGCAGTTCTGGAAAACCGCCTCTGTGCCGTGGTAAGAGAGCCGGAGACAGCTGACGATTGTAGGAATGATGGCGATCACCTTGGAGCGCTGGGCTCTGATTAGGTCAAGAAGGCCCTGATTGAAAAGACGTGTATACACCGAAAACCGGGCCATGACCTTATCCCACGACGCCGGACACGTGTTTTCGAGCGGGCCTAGCGGGAAAAACAAGTTTGGCGCAAATACAACCGCCGAGAGCCGAAGCAAATGCGCCTCAGCACCCTTGATTGGGACCACTTCAACTTCCATATACGCCTTGAACCGGGCCAACGCACCGGTATAATCCAGGTCCTGGCTCAAATCAAGGTAATTCACGTCGTCGGTAATTGGGTTCAGCTGGATATATTTGAGGTCCTTATCGTCAAGAATCGTCAAGTATACGATGAAACCCCTTTTCTCGAAATCGAGTGCCAAAAGCCGCGTCATGGGCTCTGTAGGTGACCCAATAACAAGCACCACGTCTCTACGAGCCCCATTGGGCAATTTAGGGGCTCTGCGGCGCTTTTGTCTTGGAGAACTGGCCAGCAAAAGCCGCCCGGTTTGTTTTCGCCGATAATAGACGAGCCCGGCAAGCCCCAACCCCGTGAAAAAGACACAAGATGCTTCGAACTTACGAGTTTTGATTCCACGGGTCAATTTATCAAAATAAGTTTCGGGTGGCGCCGGGTGTGCACCCGAATCGGACCCCCCTAGGTAGGCCAAAGGTGCAGAATCCCATAAAGTAGAGGGATCGGGGAGTTTTTCCGTCTGCGCCGACACAAAGCGTGCGACTGAGTCGTAGGTCGAGCGAAGAGCACCAAGCGTTGCCAGCACCGGTTCAGCAACCATTGTGAAAAAGCCAATGCCAAATTATTTTATGATATGCTGCTTTTTTTGGGGCAATAATTGACAGATCAGATAAGAACTTGTCTTCATGTGGCAACGGCTTTAATGTATGGGAGTCACGCGCGCGAGCATGGCGTACATGCAGGCGCAGATGCGCGGAGAAAAATACTCGTTTCGAGGCAAAAAAAAAGAGGCGGTGATCTATTGATGTCAAGAATAACAGAAAAAGAGGGACAGAGAAAAAGGGGGTTTGTTCGAGAGTATGATACTGGGAATAGTGCAACATGATAGTTCAAGATCCGGAAAGAGGGGAAAAGGCTTTTTTGGTTGCAGAAAAGACGCTTTTTCGGACATTGTCGGCATGTACTCTAGAGTTACTGAAGTTATTTGCAATGCTATGTAACTTACAGTCTTACAGTACAGTACCTTGGATAAGTTTAATGAACAAGAAGACCATGCCTTTGATTTTTTTTGTGAGCACCAATTTTATCAATAATAGGTGAGTTCTAGCTCTTTCAAAAACACGTGAAATACTGGTTTCATTATCGTTTGCAAAAGCTTTTGCAATCAGATCAAAGTTGAAGCTCATCACTCTATTCGGAATGTCTCATACACATTCTCCTCAGAGATATATGTATAACCTGCATCGAGAAGGCTGGCCCTAGGGCTGTTGAAAGCCCTTTCTGTGATAGAGCAGACGGCACGCGCTCTCGCGCAAACAACAGTGCATCTGTAGAACTCTTCAGTACATCGCACTCGCAAAAAAAAAAAACACTCACGGCCTGCGAAGAGACTCAGGCGAAGAGGTAGTTTTAGAACCAATGGCGATCTAAACTACAGCCCGAAAGAGAGGAATGAGAGCACTGCCTGAAGAAGCTATCGATGGGGATGAGCCAGATTTACCGATTGAGGATGAATTGGAATGGAATGAGCTATCTGATATTCATGTGGCTATGCAAACTTCTTCCGGTGTCGACGAGCAAAGCGAGTTAGGATTAGCCCTTCAACAAATTGAAGTAGAACGTGACGCTGCTGTGCTTGAGACCATTAGTTCTGGTGTTCGAAGAGAGACTGATCCTAAAATAGTCGCTTACATCAACAATCTCAAGTACCCGAAAGCTCTTGTTGGAGAATTTGAAGTAACGGGAAATATCCATCCTAAGATTAAAAGCATGGGAGAACTAGATGAAAAAGGACGAAAGCTTTTTCAACATGTCAATACCATTTTGCAGTTACCGGTATGTGTGCAATTTAGATTTAGTGTCCTTGAGAAGGCTACGCTAAAATCATACTCCGGACCAATCGCGCGCTATGTTTCTTTTATGTCAAAGCAATCTGACATCGATGTAAAAA
>JAJMHP010000087.1:0-56514 GCA_030583235.1 Metschnikowia lunata
CTTAGGCGCTCCCTACATCCACCTATAGTGTGTATTGTTGTATCCTGACTAATCCTTGTGTCTTCATCGTCATGCTTAGCCTTCCATGCTCACGTCCGGGAGGACGTGCGCATATATACTGCCGACCACCGGAGGGTCGTGAGCCGGCTAAGCACGTGAGGACCAGGGCTCTTGACGAGCCGGGTCCATATCGTAACAGGAAATTTTCTGTTTTTGTCGAGTACCACTAAGGCGAGCTTTTACTCTGCTCGGTCACGAAAAGACTATAAAACTTGAAGAGACATCCACATTTGTTTTCAACCTTGCAAGTACTTGACTGAAAGACAATTTTTATTTTTGAAAAAATAAGTTTTAACTCAGATTGTGGCCCGGCAACACAGTATTTTTTAGAGCTACGCCACGATTTGTTGGTGCCCAGCACACTTGTTGACCAAAACATTTTTCCCTGCATACAAGTGAGATTAGAGATGTCATTTCAAAGTTACTGCAACATCATTAATTGCCGAATAGAAACTCTTGATAAAGTTTTATAATCTTAGTCTTCTGTGCTTATGGAATCTGATTCTCATGTTGACAATTTTATTAAGGATCCTCTTTATTGAAAGATCTTGCCAATGACCACATCACGAAAATCACGCTGGCCTCGAAAACACATAACTTTGATAGGGGAAGGTATTTCCGGTAGGGTGGAGCTTCATGAGAGACGTAATGAATGCTATGTAGTTAAAACATACCATGCAAAAGATACTTACGAATCTCGCAAAGAATACAAGGCTAGAGTGTGCCATGAGTTCCTCGTTCTTTCTTCCCTAGATCATCGCAACATAGTAAAGGCGTCAAAGTGTGTGGTGTCGTTGGGGGGTTTTCGAGTACAAATGTACATGGAGAGCTGCTCAGAAGACCTCGCTACTATCATTGCTGCAAGAAACAAACCATTTCCTCCGAGAGATACCGCAAATTTATGGGAACAAATCTGCGAGGGTGTTAGATATTTGCACAGTAATAACATTTGTCATCGAGACTTGAAGCTCGAAAACTTAGTAATGGATAAGAGTCACCAAAGCCTCAAAATCATTGATTTTATGACTGCAAAGTGCTGTGATCGCCCCTCCTTCGGTATTGTTGGCTCAAGCCGTTATATGGCCCCAGAAATGTTTTCCCAAATATCATACAATGGTGCATGTGCTGACATATGGTCACTAGGGATCATACTTTACTATATTATCACCTTGGATTATCCTTGGCGTCAAGCCATCCATCTGGATACTAAATTTACAAAATTTTGTTTAAATAGAGCTTTCGTGGCAGAAGCAGCACTAACTACTTTCACAGATGATTGCTCGGTTATTGGACTGGTTGAGCCATCCTTCTCTGTATCTTTCTTGCTTTCAAGCATTTTGGAAGTTGAGCCCGAAAGAAGGTACGATATCTTTCAAATTATGAGATATGATTGGTGTCGCAGTCTGAAGCAAGGTCAATGAAACATGAACTGAGACAAATGATAGTGTTATACCAGGTCAAAAATTTTCTCATTGAAAGATTGCTTTGGCTACTTGTTTTTTTTTTTTTTTTTTAGCCTTAGTGCCAAATGACATGACGACAGCACAACGCCGAACAACTCGACTTGTAGTGAATTGAAGTTCGATTGGCATTTGGTAACCCTTTCTTAAATGTCTGATCACGAAGCGAGCCAATATGTCGTACGTTCAAAAGGAGCAGCACTGCTATTAAACGTGTTGTCTAATCTACAACGCACTTGCTTCAAACATATATTTACGTGCTGAAACAACTGTCTCTTGAGCCACGCGATTACTCTATCGTTTTGATCAACATCGAAGCGCTTACAAATATCTCCACACAAAGGCTTGCTTCTTCAGAAAAGCTGACAAAATGCTGCATGTCAGGTAGAGTTCTCCTGAAGATCCTACGTCCTTGTTAAAACTTGCCATTGCCCCCTCAAATTTGAGGGGGACGCTCATTACCATCATCACGTGATGTCACGCACCATTTCCATGACTCAGATTTTTTCAGCGAACAGCGTTCATGAACGCCTCCCTAGCTGCTGCCAACAACAGGGAATGTTTTCTCGTTCCATTGTTTCCATCAAACAGTTATCTCGTGCTTCTTTGGTGAGAAGATATGCTCTTTCTTCGGGAGCTCAGGCTCTCATGTCAAAAGCAGTGCAAGAAGTAGATCCTGAGATGGCACTGATTTTGCAGCAAGAGAAGAACAGACAGAGAAATTCCATCACATTGATCCCTTCCGAAAACTTCACTTCAAAGGCGGTTATGGATTTGTTGGGCTCCGAAATGCAGAATAAATATTCGGAGGGCTATCCCGGTGAAAGATATTATGGAGGTAATGAGATTATCGACAAGGCTGAGTCTCTCTGTAGAACTAGAGCCTTGGAAGCTTTCAGCCTTAAATCTGATGAGTGGGGAGTCAATGTGCAAGCTTTGTCTGGAGCACCGGCCAACTTGTATACGTACTCCGCCATTTTAGAAGTCGGTGACAGGATAATGGGATTGGACTTACCTCATGGAGGTCACTTGTCCCACGGATACCAAACACCAACAGCCAAAATATCCTACATTTCGAAGTACTTCCAGACAATGCCTTATAGATTGAATGAGGACACTGGCTTGATTGACTACGACACGTTAGAGAAAAACGCGCTCTTATTTCGTCCGAAGGTGATCGTGGCCGGTGCGTCTGCCTATTCTAGAGTCATTGATTACAAGAGAATGCGTGATATAGCAGACCAGGTTGGAGCGTATCTTATGTCTGACATGGCTCATATCTCTGGTCTCGTCTCCGCTGGTGTTACAGAGTCGCCATTTCGTTACTCGGACATTGTCACTACAACCACTCACAAGTCCTTGAGAGGTCCTCGTGGTGCCATGATATTTTTTAGGAAGGGCATCAGAAAAGTTACTAAGAAGGGTAAAGAAATTCCTTACGATTTGGAGAGAAAAATCAATTTCTCAGTCTTTCCTGCGCATCAAGGTGGCCCTCACAACCACACAATTTCCGCTTTAGCCGTTGCTTTGAAGCAATGCATTGCACCTGAGTACAAGGAGTATCAGCAGAATGTAGTCGATAATGCAAAGGCCTTCGCTGCTGCATTGAAGAGTAAGGGCTTTAATTTGGTGTCCAATGGTACCGACACTCACCTCATTCTTGTTGACTTGCGCTCGAAAAACATCGACGGCGCGCGTGTGGAGGCAGTTTTAGAGAGAGCAAACATTGCTGCCAACAAAAACACTGTACCTGGTGACAAGTCCGCTCTTTTTCCTAGTGGATTAAGAGTCGGCACACCCGCTATGACGACGAGAGGATTTGGCGCGGAGGAGTTTGAGAAAGTGGCTGAATACTTTCAGAGAGCTGTGGATATTTCGATTGACCTCAAGACAAAGGAGCAAGGTTCAGTCGCTAAAGAATTGTTGGCCTCATTCAAACAGTTGGCAGACGAAAGTGCCGAAGTTCAGGCATTGGACAAGGAAGTACAGGAGTGGGCTAGCAAATACCCCGTCCCAGGTGACTTGTGAACTCTAAAGAGATCATGGGAACATATCTGCGAGATAAGCTATTCGCTTTGAGACTACTCGTGGGCTTTTTCCTCCCTCTTTGCAAAATGCAAGCCCGATTTCCAAAGCTATAAAACTACAGTACGGTACTCGTTTATTTTTAAACACGCATGTCGTTGTATTGTTTAGAGGCTCGGTAGGTCACTCATGTTTACGTAGAAGCCAGCCTGATTTTCTCACATCGCTGCGATCCTAAGGCATAAACTACGAAGGAACGACTTCGCAAGAATTGTATACTAGAGTTGGTTTTTCATGTGTAAATTTTTGAACCGACACTGAAGGCCATCTGCCGAACCCTTAGAACGACTTTGAGAATAAGATGCACCAGAGATCATGTTGACTACATGAAGTAGTTTTGTTCGGAGAAAATTGCTTTATTATTGCTTAACAGATATTTTCGAATCTTCAGCTGGACTTGTGAAGCATATTTTGAAATCAGATTGTCCAAGCTTGTTCCTTCTTGAGATGGTAGATGTTGGAACATTAAATACGTCCTTTTACTCCTGCTTCAAGAGAGCCGCGTTTGAGGTTCCAGTTCTTGTAAACATAGACCTTCAATACAAAGGATAAAACTACAGATTTTAAACCGGGAGAGACACCGTATGTTGTATCACCGAGTATGCTTGGTGAAAGTCACGAATAAGTTACATTGAGTGAGGCTCGCTAGGATTAAATCTGAGAAGGATCCAAAATAATCTGACATCGCGTCTCTTATTGTCCAATAGCCCTGTAAGTAAAATGACTTTTGAGTGCTAGACACTGGTGATAGCTAGCTCGTCTCATTCCGAAAGTTGACAATTGAAGGAGTGTCAAGGCCGGTTTGCTCCTAGAGTATTTCAGAAATAGTTATAGCCTGTGATTAATACCTAATACCGAAGTAAACTACAACAATTCACTTTTATTCTTAATCTTTAGCTTTCATTCTCTCTTGTATGGAAAAGACCGCTTTGCTTAAACGCGGACAATCAAAGGTCGACTCTATAGTACCTCAGAATGCTCCCAGTGCTTTCGCACGATTCCCCAGTCTGTGCAGTTACATGACCGAAGTATCTATTGCACGCTTGACCAATGCCTTTTAAAGATTGAATGATCGTATAGGTAAAACATCACAAAAATGCCAATTTCTGATCTGTTTGTTCTTTCGGCAAGACTGGTCTACAGTGACACTGAGTCTCGCACAATTTCATGGTCTAAAAATGGCTTTATATGCTACGCATCACCAGCTTCCCAAGGTCACAACTTGAATATGACATTTCTAGAAAACACCAATGGCTCTCACTGGCAGTTAGCAGCATCACATAAAATGACTATAAGACCTCTGAACTCCAGCATTATCCCAGAGTTACAATTGGTACTGTGGAGTACTGTTCTGACGGACCTAGCTTTATTTGACGAGTTTGGAAACTTTTATATATTGCTTGCGGGTGTTGGGCTTCTCCGCCAACCAGATGCAAAGAGAGAGCACTCTCAATCATCGTTAACCTCAGATAAAACCTCTCAAAAGACCAACGCTGATCTCCGGCCAAATGATTATTTGCCAGTCCCTAGTGGGAGCAGTGCGGATGTGAATGAGGGGCCCTCTTATGAACTCACGTCCTACAACCACGCGGAAATGATATATAGGGACATTATTTCAGCGGACCCTAAAGGATCCAAACATATCAGATGTGTGGCTTTCGAATGGCTAGGCATTAATAAACCACGCATCATCAACAAGTCTGCAAAATTGACAGGTGATGGGTCTTCTTACACTTACGGCGTTCATCTGCATCAACCAAACTTGGCTTCCCACCCGATCACAACAAAGCAAGCGTGCATATCTCTCCGGGAAAACGGATTAGTTACGCTATATCATCAGGGGGAACATAAGGTGGAATACCACAAATTGACAGCCAGATTAATAGCTGGCGACTCAGAGAACGAGCTATATATCACACACGCCTCATTCGGTTTCACAGCAGACAAGAAAATCTTGTTGACCGCATATAACGCCATAACAAGAAAGATATTAACTTTCTCTATTAGCATTGATTGGGGCTATTTGGTGGAGTCAGCAGCTCGACAGAAATCTGACCCTCATTACTGTACTCCAGAAGGCAAACAAAGCTCACCGACGATTTCGGTCTCTCTTGCCCATGAGATGAGCGTATTACCGCAAGTTGCTGTTGAAGGAGTTGGTCGAAAGGGGGATTCATGTTTCTGGCAGTATAACATATCTATGATTGATATATTATCTCCGTACCATCAGCCGCTGTCAGCACCAGATATTCTTATTACATATGAGGTGATTTCGCCTGATGATCATGTTTCCTCTGTTATTCACAGATTTGCATTGCTGAAGGCAAGCAATCTGTTGAATGGCCAATTCTCAATGCCTAGTGGTTCTGCTCCTGCCGAGGATGACCTCTATTCTTTAGTACTCCAGGATAAGCTTTCAATTCCAAAGAGACTCAAGGCCATCCGGCTGGCAATATCGGACCTAATGGTAATACTCATTTTTAAAGATGGGACGATTCATGTGATTGATCGCACCAAATGGTCATTGATCACCGAAGAAAATAGGTCACAAATGAATCTCGAAACCATGTCCAGACCTACATCAATTGATTCACTTCTTGATTGCAATTACCATATCCCGCGGCTTCAAAATAATTCGGAGCCATTCCTTTTTGCTCTTTCGCCAAATTTAGCCGGTATATTCCATCTTAGGGTGAACTCGTCTGATGCCCCCACATTTGTTCTTTTAGATCGTGGCTCAGGCTTTCCAGACATGAAAGTGCTTAGTGCAACCTTCTCACA
The DNA here is from genome assembly GCA_030583235.1 of Metschnikowia lunata. Classification (NCBI taxonomy): domain Eukaryota; kingdom Fungi; phylum Ascomycota; class Pichiomycetes; order Serinales; family Metschnikowiaceae; genus Metschnikowia; species Metschnikowia lunata. The sequence goes on from JAJMHP010000087.1 coordinate 6,387, forward strand.
TAGCCATGCACATGCATGCTACTCGAATACCACATCTGATGACATAATGGCTCTTATCCAATCGGAATGCGATAAAATTCTGGAGCCTGAGATACGAAGAGAATTCACTGAAAATATCATCAGAGAGTCTCATTCAGCAATAAACTTTTATTTGAATTCATTCAATAAGGAGTCAGTCGACAAGCTTCTATCCAACCCTCCGCTTCAAAAGTTGCTATCATTACAACTCGCTTTGAGTGACTCATGTGGCTCGAAATTGTCAGGTGATATCGCATGGATTGTGCTCAGCCTTCGATCGACAAGTTTCGGCATCATGTTCACATTATCTTCAATATACCGACAAATGTCAAAGAAGAAGCCCATGGATGACAGTATGGATGATTCCATCAATCGAGCCGAATGCATTATTCTGTTGATCGGAAGCGTGAAATGGTTTATTGATTTATTGATTTATTTGAATCAAGAGCTCTTACAACTTTCTCTAGCGGCTAATCACCCAGGGCAGTCTGCCATTAACTTGAAGAACTCGATTGTTTTGCCTTTATTAATGAGCAAGGTTCCTCGGCTTTTCCTAATGTATGCCATCACATCCATTGGTAAAACGCACGAAATTTTGAAGAAACTTCACAAGGATTTGAGTCAGAACAACAAATTGTTCACTCCAATGAAGGAAGCGCTTGAACGTTTCTTCAACACTTCGAATTATCTGCCACTTAAGCTCAGTAACTTTGAATCTTTTGTGAGAGATTGCGATGACTTCATCACGAAGGAAACAAGTTCAAAATGGGCCGATCGGTCAGCGCTGCTTGATGCTGAGCAACAGTTGTTCTGTAATGGGGTTATTCCGGAAGATATGCTCAATATTGCCCTAGCGATAGTGGAACGCTTCACCTCAAAATACAGTCGAGATCCTCGTGTTTCAGCGATATACTTCTACAACAGCCAATGGCTTCAAATTGGCGCGACGCATCCCAATACATCAGGCCAACGCGACTCCATCGAAGGTCTCGTAGCACAAACTCACGCTCGTCTTCAGTTTTCGGATAAAATTGCCGTGGACGCCCTTCGGAAAGTATTTATGTCGTGTTACTCTCCCATACACTCAGGAGGAATCACAACTATGGGCGCGTACCAAAATTCGACATACACTTTGAAGAAATGTGTACGGTGCCGTTCAGTTTCTTCAGTGACCGACCCGCTAGTTTTTGATTCGCCGAAGACAATTGGCTTGTGGACAATGGTGTTTCAAAGAAATTGCATTTGTGGTAGTGCATGGGTCAACTGCCTGGCTGGCCTAAACCTTTGATTAAGCATTTTCGATCCTAAGCTCACGACGACTGATTCTGAATATCTTGTGCACCTGGCAGCTTGGCTTCACCAGCTGGGGAAACCATTTGTACTTGTGAATTGTCAGCGCCTTCTACAGGCGCCGCCGTGTTTGGAGATTTTGCAGCGGCAGCTTTGGCAGCTTTCTTTACCATCAATTTCTTTGACATCCATTTCATGACAAAAGGCAACAAAGCATTTGTAACGACACTCCAAGCTATCAAAATTCCAAAATGTCTTCCCATGTTGCCCTTCCAAGAATCAAAATACGCGACTTGAAGTAGATGGTACGAATTGTAGGCGGGTATGGCGTACCCATACCTGTAGAAGTTAGGGCAAAGATATATTGGCGAGAGTGTTGGCGCCAAATTGAGTACAGCCACTAACAAAAGGCATACACCGACCATCGCAGGTTTTATCACAATACAGATAAAAACCATGATCTCGATTAATGTTCCAATTGAAGACATTGTCAAAAACGAAATTGACCATATGACCAAGAAACCAGCATTGCCAAATGCACGACGAAAGTTCATTCCAAAAGCAGTATTGAGCACAACATAGGACAAGCTAAGAACAAGATAAGAGCCTTGCGCTGTAGCTATCCTGAAGATTACATACTTTCCACCTTTAATCTTCGATGCCACGTACATATGGATCGGAACAGTGAAAAGGAATTGAAAAAAAGTGAAAATGCATAAATAGATGATTCCAACTTGCAAAGGGGCTTGTACTATCTGATCCGTGACAGGAAGTTTGTCCGTGATCAAAAAATTTGGAAGTTTTGTGAGCAAAGAAGGGGCGTCGGTAAGTATTTGCGAGACTTCTTCCTGGCCCAAAACTCTAATCCAAAACAGAGCCCATGGGCCAGACCGCACAGCTTTTACAAAAGACTGACATATGTTTAAAATAATTGTGCTGACATAATTCGTCATCGCATTGTAATCACTTCCCGTCTCATAGAACACTGAAAGAAGGTCTGATGATGGATTGAAGGATTCATTTCTGGAAATAAGCGCCTGGTACATTTGAGCCGTTGCATTTTCGTGCACGAAAAAAGCCGCAAGATATTTCTGGTGGTGAACTTGTCTCAAGACTTCCTGTTCCAATGTGTTGTTGTGAGACTTCGCCGTGGAAGAGATCCGAGCATAATCCCAAATGTCAAAGTTGCCCCATTGTTTTATAGCGGGATTCTGGAAGAAACGCGATACGAAGTTGCCCAATACTGGGTTCAAAGAATTAAACTTCATATCACCAACCATTACCGCAAACTTTAGATTTCTGTACCGAGAATTTCTGTTCAAATAAACGGCCCAATAGATGCATAGACAACAGATAAATCCAGTGAGCAAGTAGATATAATTATGCAATAGAGTCACGACGATTGTAGTTCTCTGGGATAAAAATTCAGCATCCCAAAAGCCATATTTCTTCTTTTCGTAGTTCTCTGCTGTCGACTCGTCACTTTTAGGTATGTTTATCGACTCCACATCCACTTTAGTTTTGGCTGTGAGAGAACGTTGAATGAAGTTTGCGCCAAAGTAGTCGTCGTAAACTACTCCATCTTGCGATACGGCAGAGCGACTTTGAGATCTGACCAACTTTGGTTCACGAGCATCCGTCCCCTCGTGCAGTGTACCCGACTTCGAGAGAAATAAAGCCGATGTGGCTTCCGAAAGCCTTCTAAGAACAGATGGCTTTTCGGGTTGGGCATTTCCATAATAGCGCTGAATGGAATTAGATTCCTCGGAATCATGCGTTCGGAGGGAGGATCCAGGAGAATGATATGAATTTGACATTCCTTAACTCAAATGAGTAATGTCTAACAAGGGTTGTCGTTGTTCGCTTGGCTATGAAACCTTCTTTATGCAAGAGATTCGACATGGTTGCGCGCACCACGGTACTAAGCCTCTTTCTAGAAGGGCCGATTATGGCCAGGTCATTTTTCTCAATTAGGAGACAGTTAACCCGGCCGCATCGTAATCTTGCTTGAATATTTTGTGATAGAGCGTTATTCACACGCAAACATGTCAGACAATGACGGCCAACATACAGGCCTCAATGACAGAGACAATAGTCTGTTTTCCATCACAAAGAAATTCATAATCGTTGACGGTAACATCCAGGAAATACCATCTGCAGACGGACAAGCACTCACGTCAAGCGATTCTACTGCAAGCGAAAAGAAAAGCTCCACACAAGAATCGAGCGATGGACTGTCGTCCGAGAAGATGACTCGGGCTGATTGGAAGGCATTACCTTCAAGGTTTATCATGGTTTACACGATCATATTTTGTATGTGGCTAGGCCTTTTGTCCGTGTATTGGGGATCTTTGTATAAGAGACAAGACAGGGTGAAAAACATGAAGATTTTGGTAGCTATCGAGGATGCGCCATTCCAACTTTCAAACCAGACCACCGCAGCTCCTATCATTGGTCCTATGTTCGAAGAGCTACTACATGCAAACGACAACTTGGGTGATTTTGTATTTGCAAATATCACTCAGCTATCTGAGAGCTCAAACATGAAAAACAAGTCCACAATTCACCTTTTAGAGTCGCAAGTTCATACCCACAAATACTGGGCAGCTTTACATGTATCAGCCGAGGCTTCGGCGCTTGTGTACAAGTTAATACTCTCGGGTAATACGCTGTCTCCGATATCCTCTCAGATGGAGCAGACAATTACTGCTGTTTATGAATCCGGGCGCCATTTTTCTGCGCTTTCGCAATACGTCACCAAAAACATTTACAGGATGCAGTTGGACTGGTCGAACAATTTTGCACCCCTTGCTTACGAGAACATGATCAATTCGTATTTGAACTCTGAAGAGATTTTCAGTGTTGTTAATTCGACTAACCCCGAAACTGGTGCAGCTTTTTCATACTTTCCGTTGTTCCGAATGGTAGATCTACGTCCTGCAAAATCTTCTGCTGTCCTTGGCCCTTCCGAGCTTGGTCTAATTTACGCCCAAATTTTTTCCTTTCATCAATTCAATTTTTCCGCAGACCTTCACAACTCAGTGGGCGAACTTCTCCGCCTTCGTCATCTAATTTGGTATCGAATATTGTTTTCCCAATTGAACCACATCATGTTGGCCCTTGTTTATGGACTAATGACAATCGCTTTCCAAGTCCACACTAACGTTGCTTTTGGAAAATCAGGCTTCTTAGTTCTATGGGCAACTGTGTATATGTTCATTAGCGCTAGTGGAGGGCTCAATGAGTGTGTCGGGACGCTAATCTCATTTTATGACAAGACGGGATTACTTCCCCCGTGGATAATTTTGAACATTGTTCTCAACATATCCCCCACATTTGCTCCCTTTGAATTATTGCCCGGATTCTATCGTTACGGGTACGCAATGCCAATGCCGAATGCTTATGAGGCTCTAAAGGTAGTGTTTTTCGACACCTGGAAAGGAACTCTTGGTCGCAACTATGGTGTCTTAGCTGCATGGATGGTCCTTACTAATATAGGACTCGCTATTATCCTAGTGTTTCTCTCGAAAAGGCAAAGAAGAGTGCCGGCCATACAGCTTTAATTTTGCTTGAACGCTCCCTTAAATATAAAAGTTCGTTTTTCACTCCGTCAGGAGTCTGAGCTGTACAGGTCAGTTCTTCGAAACGTAGTGCTGATAATTTGCATGGGTGTTGCGTGGATTGCGTCTCTTTTCTAGCAACTCTAAAACAAGGTAAGCAGTTCGAGTTCACGTTGCAAACATCTATGACCAGTAAACAAGATTCTTTCGTGAAGTTTGATTGATGTGTATGAGTAGCTGTGTATTCAACATTCTCTCCAATTTAGGTACGAACTTTAGTTCGCACGAACAATCTAAAGATGTTAATCACCTTTAGCCTTCAAACAGAGAGGTTTGCGACCTCTACTCTAGGCTCAACAGTGGTCAATCTCCGGCCATTTTCAACTTCATAAAGACTATTGGATAGTTCGATTTTCCAGCCACCTAAATCAACATTTCGCTGAAGTAGCAATTTCTTTAAAGCTTTTCTTATATTCTCCCGTGCTTGTTTATCAGAAATAGTAGTGTCTAATGTGATTAGATGTTTCACAATTAGTTCGGGTAGATTGGATATCAAGTACTGGGACGAGTAGTCATAGTTCGCCATTTGGTTTAAAAGAGCGAGAATATCGTTCCTCTGCCACCTTTCGAGACTTTCATAAGTGAGCTTATTATGTGCAACTAATAGATCAAAAAAACATTCATTGCGGACAAGGGTTGAGACACATGTAACAGCAATCATTCCACCCGCGTGCACGTCTAAGTCACACAAATGAGACAGATAAAAATCTGTTTTGTGGGGAATATTTTTTATATCGATTGCGGAGAAAAAACGGACACTGTTCTGATCTTTCAAGTCTAGGATGTTGTTTTCAGGCTTCGAGACAAAATCTATCACAAACTTCAAAGAGTCTCCTACGCTCTTGAAGAGGCAGATAACTAAATCTTGATAAGCCATTATGTAATCATTTGAGAAGTCCGGGGCAAGCTTGTTGTTGTACTTCCTCGATACGTAATGTAGAAGCCCAGCAACAAATGGCTTCAACCAAGCAAAAGGAACCTTACCGATAAAATCGCAACACAATAAGGTGGTGTACTTGATGTAGTGATCTGTAGGATGCAACTCAGCTATATCATGCATCTGCTGAAATTCAAATGGAAATAAATTTTCTGCCCACGGCTGATCGGATAGTTTCAAGGAGGAGATGACTGAGATTGCCAATGTGAAATTGTAAAAGTGATCAGGTGAAGTCATGAAATTCAACGGCATTTCCGAGAGGAATCGAAGTTTGCTGATATTGATCAAGTTAGGGTCATGCTTTATCATTCCACTCACCAAATTGTGCACAAGATGACCATCAGTGAAACGTGTCGTCAGGTTTACTACTTCATAAATGACATCGTACACCAAACCATGCTCTGACACAAAAGTGACCACTTCTGCATTCTTCACAAGCTGTTCATTCAAGATACTTAAGGCGAAATGACGTGTGACTGGGTCTCTCACTGATTCATGTATCAATTTCTTGGGTATATAAGTGCATATTTCGTCAAAGCTCAAAGGGCGCAAAATCTTTTCTAGCAAGTCTTGGTAAGGCCTAGATGAAACAGGAATTACTTGAAGGAGTAGTTGAACCAAGTCATGTAAGACCGGATTGTATAAAGATTCGTCATCTCTGAATGAGTAAAGCAGAGGATCGTGATAATTCAAGCCAATGCTAAAGTTATCAGCGACCAATCCGTCCTCGCTAACTTCACCTACAGCAAGCATGCGCAAGTGGAGAATAAAATCCTTAGTCTCTTCATCAAGTTCGGGTAGGTGATGCATGATAGTTGTTTTAGCGAATGTGGTATGTATTAACGCTTTAGAATAAAAGCAGGCTGCACCGCGGCGCGACCAGGTTCCTCATTCTTCGAAGGCCCCAGAAAGAACCTCACCTTGGAATGTCTCTTTTTTTTTTAACCCTATTTTTCGTTTTGCATGGTTTGACGACTTCAGATCAAAATGTGTTGATGCAGAAAGGTTTACCTCAACTTCGTAAACCCAAATTAACATATTTGAAAATCGACTCCTTTATCAACATCTGCAAAGGCGCCATGGAAAACTGCGACTTTGCTTTTCCTAACGTGTGTTGCGTTCAAAGGTAGTCGTTCACCACATCGATTATCTGGAATACGTAATAGATTGAAATATAAAACTTCTATGATCGCATAATGGGAAGGGGATACCAGAAAACAGGCGCCCCTGATACTAAATGCAGTAAATTTATTCCGTTGAGATTCTTTCCTGCTAATTAAATCATTTCGCAAAATATTGCACTGCATCATTTGGCTCACCCACAAATGCCGGCAACTCAGCCCGAAGACGAACAACTCTACAAGCCTCCTTTCTGGTTCACGATCGAAAACTGCCAAGAAGGATAGATTCCACATGCAGTTTATGAACAGCCTGCGTCGAACATGTAAATCTTCGCACTACTTCCAAAGAATTTCTTCCAACGTTGACTTTGTGAGCATATAATAAAGCTCTGGGAATCTGTCATTGAAATAGTCTAGGCCTAAAAGTACTTCGAGAATTTATCCTCTCATAGCTGCGATGAGTTCAATCAAGCTGAACCGATCAAAGTAAATCAATATCTTACAGATGATAATATATTTACTCCCACGGCCAAAATAAGATTAGTCTGGAATTAAGGATATTCGCTCAAAATTTATGAAGTAGATGTTGGACACGTGTTGAAAACACATGTAGTTCAAAACCCTCAAAGTATGTATGTCGACTAAGCCAATTACTTATACGGGCGTGTCAGGCATTTGAAAAAAAAAAAAAAAAAAAGCACGAAATCTTTTCGGTACTCTTGCTCGTGTCTAGGCGGGTGTTCGCATGAATAAGAAATTCAATGGGCCCATGCACTTTCTAAGGTGGGTGACATGCATTAGGAGCTCTGTGGTGTCCTCATTTCGTAAATAGAAACAAGAAATTTCCGTACGTGAAGGTACATACTATCGATGTTTTGTCCTCCATTTTCCATTATCCATGTCGACTTTTTTTGTTCAGTACAGAAGCAAAAAAAAAAACATCCCGAGGGGGAATTTCAGCTTCCAACGAGTATATGCGCACTTTTGAAAAGCAAAGAAAGACAATTGGCGTGGGGTAAGTCAGGGTTTCTTGCTTTAGAGTTGCCCGATATCCTTTACATTAGCGCACGAGCCGGTCGGGTCAATGACTCCACCCTACGAAGAAAGCCAGACATTCCGGTTTTTCGATACATAGTAAGTTTCTGGGCTATATAGAATTTGTTGTGTTTTCAAGATCTTGTCCATCGATTTATTTTTACTGCGAATTATATCGTGACTTCGCCAAGCAAATTGGTTTCTACGCATTAAAAATGGGACCACCCAACCCTGGCGGACCAGCCAGGCAAGTCCAACACACGGCTCGTAACCATCACCCCTTTAGAGCATTCGATATCTGGGTGCTGGCAACAAGTTATACACAAATATCAGACCGAAATTTTCACGTGTCTGATTGTGGATCACTATAGAATAGTATTTAATTTTTTTTCGAAATCAATACCAACTGGAAGGATATTCTTCCCAGTTCTTGAGGTGCGTTAACCTTTCAACGGTTATGATGGCGCTACATGTGAGATCTTGTGATGTTGCACACATATAGTGCGTCTTGGCAGACAAAGGGAGCAGACGGAGGGAGTGCCACATGGTGAGAATGTCTTCGATAGCAATTCACAGGGCTCATGTTAAATGATTCGCCTACTGAAATGGCCAGGAAGATTTTCTTCATCATTAGCGACTTCGGTCATTTTCACCATTTCCAAGGACGCTCTCAGCCTAGGCATGCTTCCGGGCACGTTCGCCAAACGCGGTCAGGCCTCCTACATTTGGCTACATGCCAGCTTTGCATACCAACCTTGCATACTGACTTTGCGAAAAGGCATTGCTCTTTCGTTCAAACAACTTCAGGAAGAGGAAGGAAACTTGATAGATAAATCAACAAAAAGCAGGAGAGCGGCAACACCAGAAAATAAAACGAGCTTCCGCTCTTCAATAAAATGGACGTTCATAAGAACTATCTCTCTACAACTCAGTATTCTCGACTTACATGTGAAGAAAGCAATAAAGCCAAATGTGCACAACATGTCCGCCGTCTATCAACGCCAGCCGCGCAACTAAGACCCCCGTCCCGGGCCATGTACACGCCTCACAGCTGACATAAATAAATACACGTATACCTTTCCCAGGTTGAAAACACTGAAACTTTGCTTGCTTTGCTAACTCTGCAAATCTCGGCTGACTGAAGCACACGAATTTGCAAGCAGTCCAATCAAAGCTACCTGCCTTTGGTATCAGAATCTAACTTGCCTATTGCCAACCATAATATCAACAAAGATCATCACAAATTTTCGGTATTTGTTCTTTGCACTTTTCGAACTACCTTCATGTCTCTTATGCCCGTGGTATTAGAAATGAACGATCACAAGAATGTTATTGAAGTCGTTCATCAATTATCTGCATCACCAGAAACTTTCACTCTGGAGGATAGTGCCAACAACACTGACACAGAAGAATACAAGGAGGCATCTGAAACACCCCGTGATGTGAATGGAATTGTTCAAAACAGTAATACTAAAATGTTTCATGAACTGGCCGAAAAAACTGTCTCTGGCAAGTCGAATGAGTCAGCGGAGAATTCTGCGACTGGGAAGTTGAACGGCTCTGCTGAAAAGCAGCCGAGACTTGACGCTAAGGTGGAAAATGCTGGTGTCGCAGTGCTCAAAGATTCGCCAGAAAAACAGTCTCAATCCAACGGGACAGAGAAGAAGCCTTTTAAAAATACAAAACACCCATTGAAGAACGTGGACGCCATCAAGCAGCCTCTACGAGATGAGTCTTCGAGTAATTCTGCTTATGAAGTGAAGGAAATTGCCCAGAAGCTTTTCAATGAGCAGTTTGTACTGATAAGCCCTGAAGAATACACGCAGTTCTTGGCAGCTAACGACGCAGAAAGCTCTGCAATTAGGGATTGTTACATGAACTTGTTCGAGTGGGACGCGAGTTTGATTAAAGCCACTCGTATGTTGTGTCTGAAGCTCTATCTCAAAGGAGAGTCACAAGAAATTGACCGTATCCTTTCCGCCTTCACGAAATCTTATCTCAAGCAGCATCCCGTGAATGTCTTCTGCACTCAAAATTTTGAGCAGATTTACATTGTCTTGTATAGCTTGATTTTGCTCAACACATCACTTCACAACGCAGAAGTGAGCAAAAGATCGAGGCTCTCTCAAGCTGATTATATCAGGAACACCCTCTCTACGTTTCTTCAGCAGAGCAAGAAGTCGTCGCCTCCTCTCACAGTAAAGCAAAAAATACAGATTGAGCGTGAACTCAACTCTTATTACGATGATTTACTGAAGGAAGAGCTTGCCTTGAAGCAACGTGACGTCTTCGAGGGCCCTAAGAAAGAAGCTCCCAACAATAGACTTTCCGTGGCAGACACCATATTTTCAACTCAGTCGTCCAACCGGCACGAGCTCGAGGCGCCCCCTTCGCACTTCGGGAATAAAAGAGCAGAAGCTGATGAGTTATACAGACAGCGGTCTAATACCTCCTTATTATCAACAGATCCCGAGATAAAAGCACCGAAAGCCCCAGCTATTACTCGGATGACTTCAATCGCTTCCAATGGCTCCACAAACTCCACATTTTCTAATTTCTCTTCGCAAACTGGTTATAAGAATGGTGCCAATTCTCGCTTCGGGTTTACGCGTGCGTTAATTAGTGACAACAAAAATTACCGTGCTAACCCTTCCACTTCTTTACGCAACTGCAAATCTACTGACCAATTGCGCCATGTGGCCCGGAGATCGTCTCGGTCATCTACCAATACAAAGGAGTCTGTGTTCACACTGAGAGATTCCGGCGAAGACGCTTTTTCTATGCTATCTTTCAATGATATGGCACAGATGGATCATCCAAACTTGAATGACAGAATGCTGTACAGACTCGAGCACTTCAACATTTCAGACTTCCAGGACCCATTGGACTTGAAACTCGAATTGGAAGGTGCGCCATATCTTAAAGAGGGGTTGCTTAAGTTGCGAATCATCAACAACGACATGGTTGACCATTTGTTTTCAGAGGAACCAACCATTTCTTCAGCAAGTCTGGCCGTATCTGTTCTGAGCTCACGCAGTGGGTTCTTCTCCTTCTTTCTGAGGTCTAGCGGGAAGCCTGCACCTCCCACCACCTTGGGAACTAACAATCATCATGTTTTCAGCAACAAATTTACGGAGTATTTTGTTGTCGTATCCAAGGGGGAATTACGACTTTTTTCATTTGATCCCAAAGTTGTGAAAAAGCATAAGCAACAAAAAGCAAGGAGTCAAAAGCAAAATCAAGTCTTCCGTAATTTTGAAGCCGGTGCAGAAGAGGAAGAAGATCTAGGAGATGGCAACTGGCTCAAGAATGCAGCGCATATTGGAAACTACAACCTTTGCTCCACGATCGCACAATTGGAAAGGGGTATATCCAACCAAAGCTCTATTCATAATGGCCCCCAGAAAGTGCAGTTTTCTTTGTTGTTCCCTCGTGTTTCTAAAAAGCCACAGAAGAAGTTCCTTTTCGAGGCTGGAACAATGGAAGTCGCTACTGAATTTGTGCACACATGCAATTTTTGGGCATCAAAACTCACAGCTGTGCCAACACTTGAAGAGAGCGTGTCCTCGATTGAATATGGATGGTCTAATTTGGATGCATTGATCAACATGGGAGACTCGTTTAAAAAAACAAAGGCAGTTTCCAAGTGGGAGCCGTTCCCCAAAGGTGTTTACCTCAGTAACTTGAGCAATACGGTTTCTAGTGGGGATTCAGAACATGAGGGATTAATGAAGCAATTTGTTCAAACCGTCAAGTACTACAACCACTTGAAAGACTTGTTCAATAATTTTAATCACGAGAAAGCCCGTTTTATCAAATATTTCCGGAGATATTCCAGCTCAGCCAACTACAAACTCATTGCGCAGAACTATGAAGCTCGTTCAGAAGAATATAAAGCTGAATTGAACAAATATAAAAGCTACATTACTATGCTCGGATTTGGTTTAAAGTTGCGGTTTGACACTGAACGCGAGGAACAGTTGGAAGCCTGGTTAGATGACATTTCTTCTTCACCAGACGCTCAATCTCCAGAGGCAATGATTCAACAGATCAACAAACGCAAGGAAGAGGCTGCAAGAAAAGAGTCTGAATTGACAAGAGCGGTGAAGTCAGAACTAGGTAAACTAATGAAGGTTTCAGTTTCTATGCGGAAACTCGTTGACGAGCGTCATGAACTGAGTCAAGATGTTAATGATTCTGCAAGTGAATTTCGGAGACCAAACGGTCTTTTAGGAGATCAAGATGAGATCAATGCATCAATCGTTAAGTCTCCTAAAACATTTAGCTTGGCACAGCTAGAGGATACGCAAAGCAGCCCGATTAATCAATTGCTCTCTGCTGATCGCAGTCTTGTCTCGAAGCCAAACGAGCATGCCTCGAGCCCTCTATCCCAAGAAATGATCATGAGCTACAGCACGAACACGATAACTGAGGAAGACGAACCAGAAGAGTGAAGCCAATAAAGCAACGATGATGAAGCGATGCAACAAACTTAGTCATAGAATTGAAATTTAAATCAGACATAAATAATAGATCCACATATTTATATTTACACTGGTCATACCAGATATTTAACAAAGTCCGGCATGACCCTCCACTGAGGAACTTGTCTGATAGAGGGTACTTCGGGTATTCTCGTTATACCTACCTTGAAGTGGATCGAATTACCGGAGTAATGGCTCGGATTTGTTAAGAAAGACATTAGTTTTCCAGTGTCACTGGAACCAAGAAAGGTACTCCAAGCCGAAGAAAGTGAGAAAAAGTGGTTCGAATCTGACTTTGTACATCAAAATCTATAAGAGCTTCATCAGCAAACTACAACTAAGTACTTTGCTTCAGCCCGCTCAAGCGTTTGGCCACTCGTGATGTGTACTCGTAGTCATTTTTTTTTTTTTTTCTCTGCCGAAATCATAAGCAGCATGTTCAGCTCGCCGGCGACCGTCAGCGTCTCTCACGTGACTTGAATCCACACCCTCTAAGTGAGGCTTCCGCCACTCGAGAAACTTTTGGTAATTCCGAAGAACGACCATCAAAGTGGATTGCTGAAATAACGTGGAATTGATTCATTCTAATCACAGCACTCTTTTAGAGAAGGCTTTATCTCAATCTTATATTTCACCAAATCATAAAATACGCAAGTCGCATTATGTCTGACCCTAGCTCGATTAATGGTACGTTAAAGAACGGCTCCTTCTGGAATGAGAGAATCAACAATGATCTTGTACTAACTTATATTAAGGAGGCTCTGCCGTGGCCATGGTAGGGAAGGAATGTATAGCCATTGCATGCGATTTACGGTTGGGAAACCAATCGTTAGGCTTGGCCAATAACTTTGAAAAGATATTTCAGTTCGGTGATAAGACTTTCTTAGGATTAACAGGTTTAGCATCGGACGTGCTCACATTGAAGGAGGATTTCAGGTTGAAGCACAACTTATACAAGTTACGTGAAGAACGCGAGATTGAGCCAAAAACTTTGGCCAACTTGGTCAGTTCGTCTCTATACGAGAAAAGGTTTGGCCCCTATTTTATTGGTCCAATAGTTGCTGGATTGGAATCGAAAACAAACAAACCGTTCATTTGTGGATTTGACTTGATCGGCTGTATTGATTTCGCCAAGGATTTCATTGTTAGCGGCACGGCTTCCGACCAGCTATACGGTATGTGCGAATCCTTGTACGAGCCTGATTTGGAACCTGAGGACCTTTTCGAGACTACAAGTCAAGCCTTGTTAAATGCAGTTGATAGAGATGCGTTATCAGGATGGGGTGCTGTTGTTTATGTCGTTACTAAAGATCAGGTGGTCAAGCGAGTGTTGAAGACAAGGCAAGATTGAGGATATAATTATCGCTATATACATAGTAAAATTTGATTCATTGCTGTGTGGTCATTAGACTCAAAGAAATATACGACTGAAAGAAAACTAGAGAAGACTGACTACCTAGCAACTCTACTCTTGTCTCTTTTTGGCTTCAATCTCGATTACTTTCTTCAAATAACCGTTCTTGCCGTATTTCTCCTCCTCGATTTTCTTCTGTCTTTCTTCGACTGCCTTTTGCCTCTCTTTACTGAGGCGAATTCTTTCCCGTGAATCCTCAACCCTAGTCATGTGCAAGCATTTTGACAACTCGTTTTTTTCGAAGTTACACATCCCCATGGCTTGCTTTATAAATTCAGTTTGGTGGCATTTCTCTAGAGCATCCATCAACTTCTCGCATGTGTCAAATCTATTTCTATCTAGCTGTGGATGCATAATCTTGGTGTTATTTCCCTTTCTTAAGTTGTTCTCTGGCTTAAGTACCTTAACGTCATTGTAGATTTTTGGGAGACCTTGAGTGGGTAATCACACGATTCCGACACCAGCATCTTACATGCACACTACTATAGTAAGCAACATTATTGAAGTACAAATCAGATATAATTAAATCCGACCCAAGGCTTTTTTCTTTTAATTGATTAGAGTGTAAAATAAGTTCTTATAACTTTGTACATTACCGAATTTCAACTCCACTGAATCTTGGTTTTTTGTTAAAGTTTGAACAAAATTTTCTCATCTTTGAGAAAAACAAACTTCTCTTTAAATTGCTTGAGACCTTCAAGAAAACCCAAAAAAATCATTCATTTCAAACATCATCAATTTCCTTCATCAAATAACTTTGACGGTTGTGGAATATTTCTCTGCAGGAGAGCCGAGGTTCATGAGTTGTGTCTTTACAATTAGTTTACAAGATTTAATGACCATTGACAAGCAGCTACGTTGTTCCTTTAAAAAGTGATTTACCTGTTGCGGTGTCCCAAGGTTCCTCCGAAACTCGCTTAGCAAGGCAAGCCAAACCCCGACACCTGTGCACCCGAGCAGGTTTTCTCGCGGACGTATATCCCCGGCGGAAGTCTTCCTCCCGTGTTGCACACCGGTCGATGCGACACGGCCCAACGCTCGAGGTGCGACCGCACCAACTGTTGACCAATTTCCTCTCACTGTGCTTTTCTAACGAAACTGACGTGCAAGTAAAGACCACAAATTCAGGAAACAATATGCTTCGTCACGGTGTCGTTCGCCCATTGCCACGCGTGTTGGCCAACAATGCTAAGAGAGGCATGGCCAGTGCTGCCAACGACTTGGTGAGCATTGACTTGCCAGCTTCTTCTTTCGAAGGGTACAATTTAGAGGAGCTTCCCGAGTTGAAGTTTGAGACGGAGAAGGAGAACTTGTTACAGATGTACAAAGACATGATCATCGTCAGAAGAATGGAGATGGCCGCTGACGCTTTGTACAAGGCCAAGAAGATTAGAGGTTTCTGTCACTTGTCCGTTGGTCAAGAGGCCATTGCTGTTGGTATCGAGCATGCTATTACCCCCAAGGATACCGTCATTACATCTTACAGATGTCACGGCTTTGCGTACATGAGAGGCGCATCGGTCAAATCTGTTTTGGGTGAGTTGATGGGAAAGAGATCTGGTGTGTCGTACGGAAAGGGTGGCTCTATGCACATGTTTGCCCCTGGCTTTTACGGTGGTAACGGTATTGTTGGTGCTCAAGTTCCTTTGGGTGCTGGTTTGGCCTTTGCTCACAAATACAAGGGCGAGAAGAATGCCACCTTTACCTTGTACGGTGACGGTGCTGCCAACCAAGGTCAGGTGTTTGAGGCGTACAACATGGCTAAGTTGTGGGACTTGCCATGCATTTTTGCTTGTGAAAACAACAGATACGGTATGGGTACCTCCGCTTCTAGATCCTCTGCTATGGTTGAGTACTACAAGAGAGGCCAATACATTCCTGGTTTGAAGGTGAATGGTATGGATATCTTGGCCTGCTACCAAGCCTCCAAGTTTGCCAAGGACTGGTGCGCTTCGGGTAACGGACCTTTGGTGATGGAGTACGAGACCTACAGATACGGTGGCCACTCTATGTCCGACCCAGGTACCACTTACAGAACCAGAGAGGAGGTGCAGCAAATGAGATCAAGAAACGACCCTATTGCTGGCTTGAAGGCTACTCTCTTGGAGTTGAACATCGCCTCCGAGGACGAAATCAAGACCTACGACAAAGAGGCAAGAAAGTATGTTGATCAGCAAGTTGCCGAGGCCGAGCAGGACGCCCCACCAGAGGCTAAGATGGAGATTTTGTTCGAGGATGTCTACGTCAAGGGTACTGAGATTCCGGAGTTGAGAGGTAGAATTTCCGATGACACTTGGAACTTCGAGAAGAATGCTTTCTCCAACCACGTCTACTAAGCTTTCCTTTATTGAGTAGAAATAGCCACACAATCATGGAAAATTACATAACTTTAGAAAATTTCTATGCTCTTAGTGTGCATATTCGTTTCCTAATCGGCCTCGTTGTAACACGGCCGGCGGCGTTGCCTCTTGCCGCAGTCACGTGACGCACGACGCGATCTCCTAAATGAAGCTCATCTGGTTAATGCAAGTGCGTCTGTTAAAGCAATATATTTATTGATACAGAACTTTTCAAATGCCGCCAGGGATTCAAAGCTCTGGTCTCAAGCACCAAAGTTCTGAGGAGAATATGCTGTCTGATCCGAAGTCTATGTCCGGACAGATTACGTTGAAGGACATGGGCACCAGATTCGCTACTGACTCCCAAATAGAAAGTAACAACAAGAATGACATCATCAAAGCTGAAAAACATTATCAAGATGAAGAAAATTCCGATGTCCTAACAAGCGGTGCTAGTGCACGTGTCTCGTACGATGAACTCAACTTAGAACAGATAGCGTACCGTCCTACGGATGCACATAACCGATCCATATTTGAACTACTCACGACAGAGATTCGTTCTTTCATTCCCGACGAGACACACAGCGTGATTCTCTCTGCGTCCGATGCGATTTTGGAAACACTCAAGAATCAAGAAAGCACCATTCAGGAGAAACGAACAGATGTTGAGCGCCTACTATCAAGGAAGCTCAATGATATGGAAATGGCTCAGCTAGTTACAATTGTTAGCCAAATAACAGACTTTGGAAGTTCAAGCGAGATCACGCATACATATGATGGCGATGGAGCAATTGCTGTTGAGTTTGAAGAGGACGACGAAAGTACAGATCCCAAGCCAACACACCCGACTGAGTCTAGTGATGATCATGAACTTAATGCTCTCACTGCCAATGATGACCATGACCAAGATAAGCTTGAAGATTCTGCTGCAAAAATTATTGCAGCTGAAGACGAAGCCAATCGCGTCTCCCTTTTATCATTGAAGGATGTTACCCAAGATTTGCTATTCACTAAGCTTTCCGAACTAGAGCCGGACAGCGGTAGAGAAGCTATCTTGAGTATGTGCAAAGCCATTTCAAAAGTACTCTCAAACAGAGAATTGACTGTGGAAGATATGGAGCAATCTCTAATGAGTATCCTACAGTATCAGCATCTACAATTTGTCAAATTTTGCATTGATAACCGTGATAGAATCATATATGGGCTCAAACTACTTCAAAACCGAGATAAAACCATCGCAGAATTGAAAGCGATCGGTGCAACTTCACTTTTAGAAGAACTTGGTATAACGCAAGGGAAGCGCAGACTTTCCGATGATGAAGACACGAATACAAAGAGATCCAAACCTGAAAAGAAGCTCGCAACGCCAGATCGTGTTTCAACACGCGAACCTAAAATCGTGGACCTCGATGGCTTGGTTTTTGACCAAGGTCCTCAACTCATGGCCAATGCAAAGGTCGTGCTCCCCAAAGGCTCATACCAGCAGAATAAGAAATTGTATGACACCATCACAGTTCCGGCGCCTGCAGGTCCGCCATCTTTGGAAGCAGCAGGAGAGAAGTTAGTCGCCATAACCGATATGCCCAGTTGGGCTCAACCAGCGTTTCCCTCGAATGAAACGTCATCATTGAACCGCATTCAGTCCAAAGTTTACCCTACAGCTTTTCTCTCTGACGAGAATATCCTTTTATGCGCCCCCACGGGGGCAGGTAAAACCAACGTGGCCATGCTAACAATCCTAAGAGTTATCTACAATTTTCGAGAGGAAGCGACTGGTAGGATTGACCTTAAAGGGTTCAAGGCTGTATATGTTGCTCCTCTCAAGGCATTGGTTTCTGAGCAAATGCGCGAATTTCAAAGAAGGCTATCTGCTGAGTTTGGAATTGTCGTGAATGAGCTCACGGGTGATCTGTCATTGAGCCAGAAAGAAATCGCAGAGACACAGATTCTTGTGACGACTCCAGAGAAATGGGACGTGGTTACAAGAAAGGCCACTGAAGAGCTGTATACAAAACTTGTCAAGCTTTTGATCATCGACGAGATTCATCTTTTACACGACGATAGAGGTCCTGTGCTTGAGAGCATCATTGTCCGCGCAAAGCGACAACCAGATACAAGATTGATTGGGCTTTCTGCCACCTTACCAAATTACGAGGATGTGGCGCTGTTCTTGCAGGTTGATATAAAGCATGGTCTCTTTTACTTCGATGCTCTGTACAGACCCTGTCCGTTGGAACAAAAATTCATTGGAATCAAAGAGAAAAAGGCCATTTTGAAAGTGGCAGCTATGAACGAAGCGTGTTACGATAAGGTAGTTGAGTGCCGTGAAAATGGACACCAAATGATCATTTTTGTGCACTCACGGAAGGACACAGTTAAAACGGCGAAGTGGCTTTCTGAAAAAGTAGAGGAAAGTGGCTTATCTATAACAAACCAGAGTATTGGCACGCGAGAAATTCTAAAAGACGAGGCAGAAAACGCGCATAATCGGAATCTTGCCGAAGTGCTCCCAACTGGTTTTGGAATCCATCATGCTGGTCTAGACAAGGCAGACCGTAGCGTGGTGGAGGATCTTTTCGCTCAAGGCCATATTCAAGTGTTGGTATCCACGGCTACATTGGCCTGGGGTGTCAATTTACCCGCACACACAGTGGTCATCAAGGGCACAGAAACGTACAATCCTGAAAAGGGAACATGGGTCCAGCTTTCTCCTCAGGATATACTTCAAATGCTCGGGCGTGCCGGAAGACCACGGTACGATGTTTCTGGAGAGGGTGTGATCATTACCGCACAGGAAGAACTACAATATTATTTGGCCATTTTGAATCAGCAGCTACCTATCGAATCACAATTCATGAGCCGTCTAGCTGACAATTTAAATGCTGAGATAGTGCTCGGAAAAGTAAAAAGCCGTTCGGACGCGATCGAATGGATGGCACAAACCTACTTGTACATTCGAATGCTCAAGTCGCCCAAATTGTACCAAGTCGGAGCGGAGTACGAAGGCGACGATGCACTTTTATGGAAGAGAACCGATTTGGTGCATTCCGCGTTGGTCATGTTACAGAAACATAACCTCACACATTATAACGTGGCAAATGGACAAGTCAGTGCCTCGGAATTGGGCAAAATTGCTGCTCACTTCTACATCGGTCACGAGACAATCTCCATATACAATGCGAATCTCAAGCCATGGATGTCGGAAATCGATGTTCTACGTATCTTCTCATTCTCTGGAGAGTTCAAGTATGTGCCTGTACGTCAAGAGGAGAAAATAGAGGTTTCGAAACTCTCGGAGAAGTGTCCTATTGCAATAAAAGAAATTCCTAGTGACCCTCGGGCAAAAGTCAACGTTTTGCTTCAAGCTTTCATCACACGACTCAGGCTCGAAGGCTTCGCCTTAATGGCAGATATGATATACATCACACAATCTGCTGGGCGGTTATTGCGTGCCATTCATGAAATTTGCGTCAAGAAGAAATGGGCTCAGCTTGCTAGGGTAACGTTGGATCTCTGTAAAGCCGTGGAAAGAAGAATGTGGAACACAAACTCTCCTTTCAGACAATTCGGTGATCTAGCCCCTGCGGAGATCATCAAAGCAACGGAATCCTCACATTTGCCATTCATGAGTTACTTTCAATTAAGTGCCGCCGAGCTTTCTGAAGCAATCAACTTCAGAGGTAGCAGTCAACTTGCATATAACTTGCTTCGGCAATTCCCTAAACTCTCAATTGAATGCCAGGCCCAGCCGGTCTCTCCAGAGATGTGTCGGATTCTGGTGGATATTCACCCTGATTGGGAATGGAACTGGAAGGTTCACGGATCTTCCGAATCTTTTTTGATGCTTGTGGAAGATTGTGATGGCGAGCACATTCTTTATGATGAGATTGTGAAGATCACACCCAACACAGTCACTAGAAATCTTGCGATTAACTTTATTGTATCCTTAACAGATCCACTACCTCCCAGCATGTTCGTGACTTTGATAAGCGAGAAATGGCTTCATTCTCAGTGGCGTGCCCCTGTCAAAATGTACGAACTTCATTTACCCAAGGAAGCACACGCTCCAACTGAGGTTCTCGACGTGCAGAGTGTACCCATCAGCTCCTTGGCAAATGAAGGTTTCGAAAGCACCTTCGAATTTTCCTACTTCAACAAGTTTCAGTCCCAGTGCTACCATTCTCTCATGAACACAAATGAAAGTGTTTTCATTGGACTTGCGAAAGGTTCGGGAAAGACCACGTGTGCGGAGTTGGCAATTTTAAATGCATGGAAGCAAAACAAGCAACGGATTCTCTACATCCAGCCCACCTCGGAGGTTGTCGATAATCAGTACAATTTATGGTCGAAGAAGTACTCTGGGCTCACGGAGCCTCCGAAGATAGTTGCCCGACTTACAGGCGAACTAGCAACTGACGTGAGAATTTTAGCCCAAAGTCATCTTGTTCTCGCCACACCTGAGCATTTTGATGCAGTTTCACGCCGTTGGCGCCAGAGAAAGGCGATACAGCAACTTGATCTTGTTGTAGCTGACGATGTACACATGATAGGCAGTGGCACTTCAGGGGCTATTTATGAAACAATTCTCTCTAGACTACGCTTTATGGGAGCACATCTTGGGCGAGAATTGCGCGTGATTGCTTTGTCCCATCCCCTTATCTACGGCCGGGAAGTTGCAGATTGGTTGGGATGTAAAAAGCCTCACGTGTACAACTTTGGTGCTATGGAGCGATGGCGCACGATTCGGGAGATCAAGATTTTGCCCTATGTGGATGCAAATTATCTGATGGCATATCTAAGAAAATGCGCTGATGCCATGATCCAAAACTTCCCAAAGACTTCTCTAGTCTTCGTACCTTCAAAAAAAATCGGCATGTCCTTGATAACAGCAGCTCTCGAGCTAAAGGAAGATTTTCTCGCAACAGAGCTCGACAAAACCAAAACTTTGATCCTGAAGGTTCTGGAAAAGCTGCTCCAGAAACTGTTACAACGGGGAATTGGGTATTATTATGAAGGTATGGACCTTAAGGACAAGCTTATTGTCGAAAGATTGTTCGAGCAGAGATTGATTGGTGTTGTTGTTGCAACTAGGGGTACTTCTGCCTATGCGCCTGATGCCGAGAATGTCATTATTTTCGGCTCTCAGTGCGTGGATCAATTCCCAGCAAGTGACTATTATCTCAACGATGTTCTAAACATGGTCGGGTGCTGTGCGAACGGAAGTGTATTGGCCTTTGTTTATGGCCCGAAGGTCCCATTTTATTCTTACTTCTTGGGCCACGGGATGCCAGTTGAAAGCAACTTGAGTTCCAGCAGCCACGATGTGTTTGTGCAAGAAATCGCCTCTCGGACCTTCCAAACAAAGCAAGATTGTATTGATTGGATCACATATACTCTTTTCTACCGCCGGTTGACTCAAAACCCCAGCTTTTATGGCCTTACAGATGTCAGTCATCTTGGCATTTCAGAGTATCTTTCTGAGCTTGTCGAGAATACTTTGGAGGATTTGGACGAAGCAAACTTAATCGAGATTGAAGAAGAGAGCAGTGACGACGAAGATGACGAGGCTGCTGAAGAACAGGAGGAACAAATTTCTCCTTTGAATGGAGCTATGATCGCTTCCCATTATACTGTGACTTTCTCATCTATGAAGGCCTTGAATAAGCTCACGAGCAAAGCGAGATTGAGAAATATTATTGAAGCCATTACTTCGTCGTCAGAATTCGATGATATCCCCGTCCGTTCCGGCGAGGAAGCAATACTTTCAAATTTGGCTGGTAAAGTACCCTTGAAATTGGCAAAAGATACTGATATCATGTCACCGCAAGTGAAGGTCTTTTTATTGGTGCAGAGTCACCTCTCAAGAATTCCTATGCATTCCGATTTGGCATATGATCAAAGTAATATTTTACCTCGTGTTCTCAAGTTGGTACATGCGTGTGTTGATACTCTTTCCAGTGAGGGTTACTTGAATGCGTTACAAGCAATGGATCTCTCTCAAATGATTATACAGGGTCTATGGAACCGTGAGAGTCCTTTGAGGCAAATCCCACACTCAAGCGAAGCAATGTTGCAGCGGTGTAAAAAGTTTGATGTTGAGACTGTGTACGATATCATGTCATTGGAGGACGACGAGAGGGACGAGGTTCTTCAGCTTGAAGGTGCTAAGCTTCAGGATGTGGCTGAATTTGTGAACCAGTATCCGAATGTTGATGTGCACTACGATATAGAGAAGAAATCTCCGGTGAAGGCCAATGAGTCCATAAAGCTTGTTGTCACGCTTGAGAGGGACGAAGAGGCTGATGATTTGAAGGTGGTATCGCTGCGGTATCCTGCTACAAAGACCGAGGGCTGGTGGATAGTTGTGGGTGACTCAGAAAGCCGACAATTATACGCCATCAAGAAAACGCAGGCACCGCACGAGACCCAGACTGTTCCAGTTGAATTTACAATTCCTAGTCCAGGGAAGCATTCGCTAACAATCTGGTGTATGTGTGATTCTTACATTGATGCGGACAAGGAGATGACAGTTGAAGTTGATGTATTAGAATAAATGTCCGGTATGATTCAATTCAACAATTTGGAACTTCCTTGTACAAAGGATTAGTTGTATTCAATCTAGAGACAGCGAGAGTAAATTGCGCTAATTTAGCAAGCCTCCAAGAATGAGCGTTGATAGTCACATTTGGATACGCGCGGCGCGTTGCTTTGATGATCACATGACCGCGGCGATTGAGTGCATCACCGCGGTTTTCCGGAGAAACGTAAACACGACTAACCTACACAAACCACTTTGACGAATAAACATCTCTTTACAGGAGACCAACACTCTGACATAACCCATGTTCTCCCTAGGAAGGCTCCCGAAGCTTGCGAGAGACCGAGATGCGGCCCTAGACTTTATCCCTATAGGCCAACGGATCATCTCGCCGGAAAAGCTGCAATCGCGTCCTTCTACTACCCCGAGGGTACCTCTAACGGCTGATAAGATCGACAATACGCATATTGAATCATCTTTCGATGAGACTACACATCAGTTCGATTCGTTGAATGCTGAAGACATTGGTGTTGCTTCCAGCACATCACGCGGCACTGCCGGGTGGAACTCCCGCGGAAATATAGCTACCTCTCTGGGCACGATAAACCGTTTTGCCGAAAACAAGCAAAGTTCTATCCAGGAGTTACAAGCAGACTCACAACAGCTAAAACTGGAGAACTATAATTTGAAGGTGGAGGTCGCGACATTAAAGCAGTTTCTCAAGCAAACGCCTTCCGAAACGCAAGACTTGATGCTGCACAACGCTTCCTTGAAACAAGAACTTCTTAAAACACAAGATGAACTTGAGCAACTAAAACAATCGTCAAGACTCCCATCAGCTGAAGCGTTCGAAACCAAGCATCAATTTGAGGCGCTTAAGAGACTGTATAATGAGTCGTTGCAAGAGAAAGATCACGAAATTCGTCGCTTACAACGACAAATTGCAGATGCCTCCGAACCAAGACCATCACCCATTCCCCAAGATCTTCTTGATAAGGCTGAGTTTCTCCAGAATGAGAACCAGGCACTTCTTCGCCAGCTAGATGGGCTTTCTGCAGCAACTGATAAAACAAAGAACCAGTTTCAAAGTGAAAACAATGAACTCAGGTTGGAGCTTCATAGATTAAAAGCACAATTAGCAGACATTCCCTCCAATGTTGGCGAGAAACTCGATCATCTACGCGATTCAAATGACACTCTTCAACGAAAACTCAAATCTATAAGTGAAGACCTCCAGCAAGCAGAAGACGAGCGTGAATCATTGAGGGCTTCTTTGAGAAAGGCTCAGATAGAAATCCTGGAGAAGCAAGCGGAGATAAACCACATTTCGCGGTCTAAAGAAGAATCGGCGTCCTCAAAAAGCAGGTCTTTGAGAGAAGTGGATTCTAAACTAGAGCGGGCGCACCACGAGCTCGAAGATTTAAAACTCAAATTGAAAAGAAGCGAAGCAGCCCTTACGCTGGCAACGGAGGACCATCATTCTGAAACACAGCGCCTCCAAAGAAAAATAGAATCTTTAATGAAAGAGCTCAAGGACAAAGACAATGACGAATACAATCTTCAAGCCCAAATCCGATCTCTTATGGAAGACAGAAATAAAACTTCAGACAACCAATCTACCATAAAGCACTATCAAGCTCAAATTGATGCATTACAAGTGAAGGAAAAGTCGTTGCATGGCGAGAACCAGGCTTTGAAAGAAGACATGGCCAGGCTTCAGGATGAAATGTATTCGCACAACATAGATGCGAGCAGGGTATCTAAACTCAAGCAAGAAAACGCAGATTTGATTGACCGACTCGAGTTTTACGAAAAAGAATACGCCCTCACCCAAGAAGCGATGGAAGGTCTAGAGGCCGAACTAGACCAAATGAAGATAAGCCAGAAGCGTATCGATAGCGAGAGACATTCACTAGAAACTGAGCTCGAGTCCATGCGTACAAAACTCCGGCGATCAGAGCTAAGTGAATCACGCAAGTATAACGAATCCGCCTACATGGAGCTTGAGGAACAACACCGTATGCGTGAAGAGGCTGATCGTCGGCGGATGCAACTGCAAATTGAAGCGTTGAACACACAGATCAAGGGGTTGGAAAAACAGCTTGAAACAGCCAAGCACGAGAGTCGTGCCTTTTCAAATGTCGACACGTACCAACCGGCGCAAGACAATCGACTTCGAAGCGAATTGCAGAGCAAGGACTTCGAATTGCAAGAGAGGCAACGAGAGTTGAACAAGCTTCAGAATGTTTTGAAAGACAAAGAGGACCTTGTCGAAGCTTTAGAGGAGCGAATCAGAAAGCTCAACAAAGACTTTAGAATGGACTTTACTGCTGAGGATCGATACCGAGACACCTTGCAAAAGTTGAAGTTTGACCACGAATCAGAATTGCTTGCGGTTCTGCTCGAAAGAGACCGCCTTCAAACAGAACTAAAGCACTATAGGACTCGATTAGAGGCTTTAGAAATTGACGACACGTTCGCTCAAACAAGCGCCAACTCGGTTACCATTGCGTTGTTGGAAGCTCAGCTAGATGACTTCCGCCGCAAGAACAATGAGCTATTGGCTGACCTCAGCAAGGTTGACAATGCTCGACAAGACTTCACCAATAAGGAAGTTGAGGAGTACCGGGCCAAAATAAGGGAACTTCGCTTCGCACTCAACGACGCCCAACAGGAAAAAAGCGAATTGGAAATGGCAAAGGACACTTTGGAAAGTGATTTGAGTCTCCTTCGCTCTGAGAAAGCCCGATTTGAAACAAAAAACCGCAATCTTTCTCAAGAGCTCGCCAAGAATGCGAGGAGTTGCACTAGACTAGCCAACAAAGTTCAGGATTTGGAGAGCCAGCTAGCCAGTTTACTGAAGAATGCTGACGATGCTCACAAAGCACAAAAGGCAAACATGTACTTGCAAAGTCAGTTGGACCAACTAGGAGCCAAGTTCGCATCTACTGGCATCCTGCTGCAACCGAATCGGAGTCTCGATGTCACCAAATCCAGACTACAGGAGAATGAGCTTAAATACTTCAAGGCGAAGCTATTTGAATTACAGACAAGGTACTTGGACCTCGCCTTAATGAACTCATTCATGGTAAGTTCAATCAGGCAGACGTCTGATTCATGCAAAGACGATTTGGTCCGAATGGCACTGTACGGCATTTATCCCGACTATTCAGCGCTCAGGCGTACAAACAAGAAGCTCACAATGAAAACATTGGCCACTTTTGTTTTGGGTGTGGTTCGCATGAAAAGGCGCACTGAGAAGGCGAAGGCTAGAGAGGTGAAATTGGCACAGCTTCGAGATGATATTGAGCGGGACAGGATTACACTCTTGGTGGAGAAATAATGACTCTATCGCATAATACGAGTGATTGGGGTCTGAAATGTATCTTGTGATTGCTGGCGTGTCTTCCCTATTCTGGGAGTTTGTACAGGCGCCGACGCCTGATGCTGTTGGGCATTATAAGTGCCACTATTCGATCTCATTTTCATATTGCTAAATGTGTGGTTCGCCAGGTACTCAGACGTGGTGTTAAGCCACAAGTCATCATGTGAAATATTCAGTGTCAGTAGATCTGGGTTAAAGGCTGTTTCAGTATTATAGCCATTAGAGAGAAAATCACTCAAAGCAACTTCGCCAGCAACATTCGATGATGCATGAAGCGAAGTGAGGACTGACGAATCGGGTATCCTTGGAACAGTTGGTTTGGTCCGAAGCCCTTCAAGATTGAAATCTGTCCATATCGTTTGCTTCAACAAATGGCGGTTCTTGTATACTTTTGCGCCGAAAATCGACGAGCTGAGTGGAATTGCTCCATCCTCTTCTTCTTCAAGTAGAAACTGTGGAAATATATTGGCTGTCTCCTCAAATAGCCTCGACGTATCTATTTCATTGTACGGGATTTGGTAATCCTTCCAATTCTCCATGAATTCGGCCTGATTCATGTGAGTGAAATGCACGTAAGTATATTGGGTATCCAGCGACATGAAGTTTCGATTTGAGTTGTTTCACTTGGCGCAACTTGAGGTTTTCTTCTAATGTGTACGGTAGATGTTAGCAGGTATTCGTCTAATGCGTCTGCCTCCTCAAGCTCATAGCACGTAAACCGAGCCGCGCGTATTCATTCTTCCGGGCACGATTATGCGATATTTGACCTCCATGCCTATACAAAATATTTTAATTCTACCTTTTTGCTCCAACTTTACGGAGTGGACTATATGCTAAACACGAAACTCTGCGTTCCTCATGCACCAACAGGAACTTGGCACAAATTCTCAAACAAGGTGGGTTTTGGCTGCAAATGCTTGTCATCTACAAATGACGTCTTCACCATCTTGAAAGCACCAGTACCAATGCTCATGGTTTGGCCGAGGATGATGCATTCTGATACACCTTCGATCTTGTCGTTCTTCATGTAAAATGAAGCATCAAACAAATGATCTGTAGTCTTTTCGAAAGAAGCAAGTTGCAACACAGAATCTCTCATCTTAGACAACCCGAATCTTGTAATACCCAAGACTTCTCCTTTGTATGTCATGACATCACCCAAAAGCTGAATGTGACGAGGATCGACGCTCATACCGTGCTTACTCATAGTGTAGTCGATTTCAGCAATGATGGATGCTCTGGCAGCCTCAATACCCAACACCTCATAGATTTCCAAAACATGATTTGTAGATGTCTTGGTACCGACCACACCTTCTGTACACATAACCTGCTTCAAACCGTACCCTTCAACCAATAATTCTTTCTTGTTATCATCTTTGATATTGATGACTGCACGTGAAATGTTAGGCAACCCCTTAATCACCACGTCGGGCAAAGCTCTCTTCAAATGCTGCATTCTGAAGAACAATGTGTTGTTGCGGTCTGAGCTCTTGTAGTCGGAGATAGCCGTACGGGCTAAAGACTCTGACTTGGATTCTCTCATGGTGACAAGAATATTGATCCGATCTTTCCCGTAGATCGACACCTCGTGATTGGATATTTTCAATTTTGGTGCGTTTGCAACAGCCTCCCGGATGTTTTCTAGCGTCAACTCCAACTGTAACTTTTCAATGGTCTTCAAATCGATCCTGATGGAAAGATAAGCCATATCATTCTTGTACACGTCCTCAATAAAAAAAGCAACATCCCTTAACAAGGTCTTCTCAATACGACCCTTCACCACTCTTGCGGCAAGCTCATCGTCATCATTGACAAGAACGGAATTAATGATAGGAGTAGAGATGACTTTGGCTGCATTGATAATCTCCTTGATACGAGGCACACCCAAAGTAACGTTCATCGAAGCCACACCAGCGAAATGGAATGTCTTCAACGTCATCTGCGTGCCAGGCTCACCGATCGAATGTGCACCAATAGCCCCCACAGCCGTTCCGGGTTCAACCTTTGCCCGTACATATTTGTAAAGACACTGTTCCATAAATTTCTTGACTGACGAAAGTGAGATTTTCAAAAGCTGGTCGACAGCGTGGACCCTCGCTGCATCCTCGTCAATTAATAAGGCATCGATTTCCTGGAGCCTTGTGAGCATTGGGTCCAAACCTTTGCTTTGTCTCAATCTAGCCAATAGTGTGGCTTTCTTTGTGACAAAATCTCTGATCGATTTGTAAAACGACCTCTCTGCGTCTTTTTGATCAATGAACTCAACATTCGTTCCAATATCAGCATCAATCACCTTACCAAGATTGTCGTATCTGATCAACTTTTTTTCCAACGGCTGCAAAACTTCGTCAACTGCCTCGATAATCTGATACGGATATGAGTTTGGCTCATTGTTATCAAACGTAATGTTGACGGCGTGATCCCACTGCCTATTGAAGTTGACTGGCTGGGCGTCACCTTCCATTTCCATCGGGTCCAATCCATCACCTCCATAAGTGAACTGAACAATACCATTGGAAGAGTTACGCACTGTGTTGTCATACAGCGCAGACAAATCCTCCAAAGACTTCATGAGTCTTCTGGACATGTATCCAGTCTCTGCAGTCTTCACTGCCGTATCAACTAACCCTTCTCTACCCGAAATGGCATGGAATAAGAACTCTGGAGGGCTTAATCCACTGTAGAAAGAGTTTCTGACAAATCCCTTAGATTGCGGGGACTTGGACATCTTGGTAAAGTGCGGCAATGATCTGTCTTGAAATCCATCAGGTACACGATTACCAGAGATAATCTGTTGACCTACCACAGCCACCATCTGAGACACATTCAATGTAGAACCCTTGGAACCACATGTTGCCATGATTAAAGGTGCATTGAGGGGATCGAGTTCGTTGATACAGACCTCACCCACCTCTTCTCTGACTTTAGAAAGCAACCCACCAATCTTAGCTTCCAAGGTCTCCTCCTCGTTACAGCCAGGTTGGGTCTCTAACTTTCCGCTGTTATACAATTTGATCAATTCGTCACACTTTGCGTATGCTTGTTCGACCATGATCTCCTTCTTATTTTTCAAATCTGATCCTGGCGTGACATCGTTGATACCGATGGAAAACCCTCTGTTGCCAAGGAACCTAGCACAAAGCTTGGCCATCCTATTCATGGCCGTCGCAGCTTCATCGGGGCCATAGTCTCGCAAAATAGTGTAAAACACGGAATGCTTCTTTCCGTCTCCAAGAGTAGACTTGTCCATGACACCACTTAAGATTTGAGAGCCACGGATGACAACGAAACCATCGTTGGGCGACATCTCGTTAGGCCATCCGTTCAAGGGAGGGTGGAAAGTTTTGTTCTTTGCGTCCAAATTAATCACAACCTTCGATTTCTTGTTGGGCCTAATCAACAATGAAAACACTTGCTTCCCTGTCCAGAGCATGACTGGCTTGAAGATGGCAGGTGGCGGTATATCATACTGAAGGTCGGCATCAGACATCATGCACAATAGTTGTACCAAAGAAGCTCTGTCAAAAAACGAGTCCTTGTGCGATATCAAGAAAGAGCCTGTAATGAAATCCTGTGTGGCGGCAATGATTGGTTCTCCGGACTTTGGAGTCAAAAGATTGTTTTTCACCCCCATCAAGTTAATGGCCTCGGCGCGAGCCTCCTCTGTTTGTGGCACATGCAAATTCATCTCGTCACCATCGAAATCGGCATTGTAAGGCGTGCACACACACTCATTGAGCCGAAAGGTCCTCCAAGGCCTGATCTTTGCATAATGCGATAAGATGGACAATCTGTGCAACGAAGGCTGTCTATTGAAAAGCACAACATCACCGTCTTCCAAATGTCTCTCGACGATATCACCAATATGCAAAGTCTTTGCGAGCTTCACTCTGTCACCAAACTTCAAGTTTCTCTTTGCCATCTCGTTTTGTTTGAGTACATAGTTTGCACCTGGATGAACGTTAGGTCCGTTTAAAATGAGCTTCTGGAGTTTCTGACGATTATAGCGCGTGCACTTCTCTGGGTACGTCAACACTTTGGCCACTCTATCAGGCACAGCAACCTCATCGATTTTCAAGTTCGGGTCGGGCGAGATGACCGTACGCCCCGAAAAATCAACTCTTTTACCCGACAAGTTGCCTCTGAAACGACCCTGCTTACCCTTCAATCTCTGACAAAATCCCCTGATTGGCTTTGCGCTTTTCAGTGACGTGCCAGACCCCATACCACCAGGAAGGAGTGCCGGATTAGCAGCGTCGGAGTTGATGTACATTGCCACAGAGAGTTGTAAATAGTCCCACTGTTCCATCAAGTTATTGATGGAAATGCCCTTTTCGATGCCAGCCTTAATCAATGAAGAAGTCCATACGATTTCCGTCAACTTTACCGTCAAATCGTCTTCGTTAGACTGGTTGTCCATCAATACAGAAGGCCGAATACACACAGGGGGTGCAGGCAAGTACCGCCAAATGTACATTTCAGGACGGCCTCCACGTGCGGCGTCGATACCTACTAGTTCACAATCAGAGGGAGAGATTTGCTTGAAGAGATGAAGCACCTTCAAAGGATTTAAGTCCTCTGATACCCGCTTAGCAAACTTTTCCAATTCTGGGTTACGAGAGAACACGTCTTCGAACTCTCGATCCCACACCTCCTTTTCGGGGGTTGTTTTCTTGCCAATGAAACGGAAAGTGTCGTGCACAATCTTTAACGCGGCAGGACCAGCACCACTGGCAGCCTTTTTCACCACACCATTGATGTGGTGGCATGCAAAACAGCGGCGTTGTTTTTTACACTGCTCCATCACCTTTTTCAAGATCTTCATACGACGCAAATTGTCGATGTTGGGCCGACGTAAGTCCGACACGAACTGCCGCTTGGTCTGTTCGTCAAGCAAGATGGCTCCGCACGACTTACAGATACATTGAAGTACCTGGATCACTGCTTTGAAGTAACCCACGTGGAAAACAGGAAGGGCAAGTCGGATATGGCCGAAATGGCCATGACACAGGGCCAAGTTCCCATGACATGTCAGACATTCAACCGCATTGGATGAAGTCCCCATCCGTGTGTCCAAAGCTCCGGATTCACAAACAGAACGCCCTTTTTCCAAGTCGTACAAGTCACGTGTAGTGATCTCCACTTCACTCTGTGCCACGATGTCTTTGGCCAGAAGAGCGCTGAACTCGAGGCCCTTGATGCATTTTGGAGCGACATCCACTACAACCTCCTTCATTATTGAGGCGGATTCAGAGTTTGCGTACGTGCTGCTGGGTGGGATCAAAAGCGATGGAAATGGAATCTCTTGCTATTTTTTTCCGCGTGAGACTTCGGTAGTGAGATTGGAGAGACTGGCGATGTGCGCGATGATTCAAGCGAGGCGAAGATTCTCAGTCACGTGGACAAGATAGTGAATCAGCAGAAAACGAGGGAAGCGTTATGGATTGGGTTAGTCTGGGCGATTTATATTATTTCGATAATAATTTATAAAAGGCACTTATTTATCACATTGTTCCATGTTTACTTGCTCTAGCTAACCTGATCTATGCCGGGCAAAGTTGGTAGTAATGTGAATGAGCTCTCACAGTGCCCTCGTACTTTTTCCCCATGTCTCAGGCTTAATGTGTGGAGCTGATGTTGTGAAAAAGGCCCTTGACTGTGCTGCTCAGGACGACTCAGGTGGCGAAATTTTTTTCTTTTGTTTTTCAAAATTATGATTTCCTTAAGTCTTTCAAATCTCCCGACTCTCTGTTATTCCCATCAACAGTGAATTAGCTGATGTATGTGCCGACTCAAGTATTAGATTAAGATTGGGAGTGCACATGCTTGGGAACGTTAACATCAGCTCGCAATTCGAAATGGGTGGCACTACTACATATCTCAACACTTATCGAAGCGCTCATAATTTCAATTGATCACAGCCAGTAGAGGATTCAAAAAAAGCTGCTAAACCTCAGTTTCATCAAGCAAATACACTTAAATACTACGAGACGTTAGGATCATGCCGGACAAGGAGCAAGAGAAAATCATCAAGACCCTAGAGGAGGACGATGAATTTGAGGATTTCCCTGAAGATTCCCAGTGGACCAACGAGCCAAATCCCCAGCTCAACTCAGCCAACCTTTGGGAGGAGGACTGGGATGACGACGACGCCAATGATGAGTTTACCGAGAAGTTGCGTGCGGAATTGAAGAAGGCACAAAAGTGAAGGTGTCAGTTATGGTATAGAGCAAATAAATGTTTAAAAAAGAAAGGAAACCAATAATGTGAATGTTCATAAAGCCGTGGAGCTGGCCGTTGTCATTTTATTTGTGCCGAACGGGTGCGACCAGAAGGTCACGAACTCTTTTTCTCTACAATGAAGTGTCCTCTATCCTCGTCATTAATACATATTAACACTCGACGAGCCAATTCTGCGCAATCAAGCATAGAAATTGACCGACTTTGACTTCCTGGCTTGGACCTCGCCAATCGCCTCTACAAAGTCTTCATGGCGAATGACGGACTTTCCGTTCCGGAGTGCGATCATACCTGCTTCAACTGTCACAGCTTTCAACTGAGCACCATTGAACTCGTCCGTTGAGCGTGCCAATTCACGCCAGTTCACAGAAGAGCTGTCGCAATTCAATTTTCTGGCATGGATTTTCAACACTGACTCTCTTGCTTCTTCCGAGGGCAACGGGAACTCGATTTTCCGGTCTAAACGACCCGAACGCAACAAGGCTGGGTCCAAAGTATCTACACGGTTAGTTGCCGCCAAAACCTTGACGCGATCGTCGGAGCCAAATCCATCAAGTTGGTTCAAAAGCTCCAACATCGTTCTCTGTACTTCACGGTCACCACTCTTGTCCGAGTCAAAACGCTTGGTTCCAATCGCGTCTAACTCATCAATGAAAATGATGGTGGGTGCTTTCTCCTTTGCCAAGGCAAAGGCATCACGCACCAACTTAGCACCGTCGCCAATAAACATCTGTACCAACTGAGGAGCCGCCAATTTCAAGAATGTGGCACCCGATTGCGCTGCACACGCACGAGCAAGAAGTGTTTTACCTGTTCCTGGAGGCCCGTACATGAGTGCACCCTTGGGCGGCTTTACGCCAAGAGTCTTGAATTTATCGGCCTGTTTCATGGGTAACACTACAGCCTCAATCAATTCTTCGATTTGTTTGTCCAAGCCTCCGATATCAGAGTAATCTTCGGTGGGCTTTTCGTCGACTTCCATGGCCTTGACACGCAGATCATATTCCGAGGGTAAAGTGTCTAAAATGAGATAGGAGTCCTTATTGACACCGATCAAGTCGTTGGGCTTTAAACTCTCTGGGTCTACTAAACCAACAAGCGGCAAAAATATCGTCTGCCTCGTGGAGGTCTTGATAACCGCCAGTTTTCCCAGACGCGCTGCGTCAACATCCACATTGGCGCCTTGCTCTAGGGCCTCTTTCTCGGCATCTATTTTCAAAATCTCAACCACATTTCCTACAAGATATGGCAACTGCTTGTTGTTGTTGATCTTGTCCTGGTTGTCTTTGATCCGTTCTGTCATCACCGTCTTCTCATGGCTAAGGCGCTGAGACTCGGAGAACATCACCTGGATGTCATTGTGAAGGAGCTTGGTGCGGTTTATGATATCTTGGGTCGACGAAGAAATGATGTCTTGATCGAGGAGTTCATCCTGTTCCAATTCTTCCAAAGTAGCCATTTTAACGCTGTTTCAATTTTGTTGGAGAATTAACTTGCTTAATAGAAAGACGCTCGTCTAGATTCTTGCTCAATGTGGCAGTCGACCTTAGTATACCTTTAGGAAAACGGTAGCTAATACTAGACGACCTTTCTCACCTTGAAGTCCACAACTAGCCTGGTATGTAAGGGTTTTTGCCAGTTTGGTGCGCCACCCAGTTGCAACTTGCGCGCACGGTCGTCCTTACGGGTAAAGGAATATAGTAGAAATTGTGCGCGAGGTTCCGGCACCAAAACAGACGAGGGGCAATAAATTCGACAACTACTTGGGCCAATTAAGTAGGGTGTTCACCGTTCTTTGTATTGTTTGTTTTTTCATTCTTTTTATTGTTTTTGAAGAGATGGAATACCTCGTGACGTAGAAAGGTTTTGTTGCATTGACTACTCTTCCGAAGGTGAGAAATAAGTCTAATTTCCCAAGCGATGTATCATCCGTCACAGTCATCATATTTTTAAGATAATAAGAAGTTTTATTATCGTGTACTGTTTTTTGTCTGACGGTGTTCCAGCTTCCTTCCATGTCGAACAAAATAGACAAGTAAAACGTTAGATATTTGTATGGTGCAAACCACCGATATTTATAAGGCATTGAGATCTTACTTTCAGGTGGTGTCCTTTGAGGCCCAAGAGCAATTAAATTAAATGCAACCTTCTGCATTCAAGGGAGGAAGAACAATATATGTCGCTAAATTCTTCGGCTCCTCTAAAGATTAATTTAGTTGGAATCACTTCTTCTGGAATTTGTTTCGCTGGTGGCATGTAGCAAAGTACACTTCATGTGGCAAAGATTAATTTATTGGTGTCAAGTGCTTCCGTGCCCAACCGCTGCACTATGAAATTCGTGTTTATGAGGCACCCCGGTCAAACTCTTTGATTGAGGTCCCCAGTGAAATGTATTACACAAAGTGAGAACAATATGAAATTTTTAAGAAAGTTACTAAAATAGAACATAATCTTTTAATTTCTGAACTCTCTCGTGAACACTTGTGAACGCTTAAAAATCTTTCCAGGAATGCCGTATTGCCATTACGTCGTAAATACTGTAACAACGGCCACTACTTGGAATTACTTATTCTTATTGATGTTGTTGCTTTAATGAGTGTTCTCATTTCCACCATGATATTGCTAGTTTTAATCTCATGTAATAAACAACGGGCACAACTAATTTAACGGGTGTGTTACAGTAACCAATGAATATTAACGTCAATTACAGGGTTGGCGGACACAATACGTGCCCGGACATATGCATACATGATTGTTTGGGAGGTAGAAGGCTGGATCATAATAGATTTTTCTGTTCGGAAAACAAATCAGCATTTTTTTTTAAAAAAAAAAAAAACTACAGCCACCATCTACATCTTTTTGCATTTAAATTTCTATTAACTATGCGTTTCTTGAGAACGTGGGACGTCCGCGGGCCCTTTGTTTGATGTTACCGATATTTCTCTTTTTAGTGAGGTTGCATCCACCGACCTATCCTCTGAGTTACATCCAGAGTCATTCGTGTAACTTACGTGACGGGATAGTCCCCATATGAGTGGAGATTAATATTTTAATATAGGTATTAGTTATATCTAGCTTTATTATCCAAAATGGCCAGCCATGCGCGGCGCGGCTTTTGTCTCAGCATCTTGGTTTGTGAGTCTCATAGTCTCACGATCGATCGTGGCTGGGCCTGCATGCCTCGTGGTACCTGAGTCTCGCTCACAGATGACGCGCATGCTGGCACCAAACCCTAATTGCAATAATAAGGCCAAACGATATTTTCCACTTGGTCGAGGAAGCAAGCAGTGGAGTGTCAGAGTCATGGCCAACCAACCCCCACCGCTCAAGCAGCTGTGCCAGCCTTTTCAGCCAAATGCTGATACGATTTCCTCGGCCTCAGCCATGCGAAATGCGTTTATTCTGGCTTCGGGACCTCTGCATTCCAAAGAGCATGGTGATGAAAGCACAAGTCACGAATATACTAATACGAGTTCTGCGAAAAAGTCACCTATTTCGAAAAATGCTCCAACACATAGCGAAGAACCCAAGGTACTGTTCGTTGCTTCGCTACCGGTGTTGATTTCGCTCCCATTGATGGTAATCGCCAGTGATTTTTCTCTGCCGATGTCCTACGACACAAAGTACGCATTTCTCGTGCGTGTGGCGGTCCTGTTACTACAATTGTGCTTGATGTTGTGCATTACCAAGTTGCTGGCAAAGTTGAAGCTCGTAGAACCGTCTTCTGTGCGTGCTTCGGTCGACTTGTGCTTGGGTCTTTTTCTCTTCTACCTAGCTCTGCTGGTGCTTCTGCTGACACGGGTGTCGGTGGTGTACTTCTGTCTCTTTGTCAACCAGTGGAATATTTCCACGCCGCTACTGCTTATTTACGACGTCCAGGCTGCTTTTCAAACTACTCCTGTCCAGGTGGGCCCTATCTTAGCTGGGTATGCGGCGCTCTTGTGCTCTTTTTGGCTTGTGCGTAGAGCTTCTGGTACTGGCCAGGCCAACGGCACCAATTTACCTTTTCCTGTGGTGTTCGTCTTGAGTATATTGCTCACAGTGGGTCTCTATGCAAACGGATGGTTGGACTTGCCTTTTTTAGCAATCACAATTGCCACATCCTCGCTCATCTGGTTGCTGGTTTCACACTATCACGTCAATTCAAGGGCCAGGGCCAATATTTTTATTGTTGCAGTGTTCTCCTATTGCTTGGAGTGCTTAGTCTTGAGCACGCGACACTTCACGCCTGTTGACGCGTTCGTTTGTGTGGGTCTTCCGTGCTTCACGAAAATCAACCAAGTCACCCTTGCAACTCCAAAGGCTTTGGCCACCGAAGAAACAACTAAACGGCCGCGCATCTTGAAGGAAATCTTGGCTCACTCAGATACTAGGGCGATTTTCAACTTTCTTATGCTCAACACCGCCTTCATGTTCGTGCAGCTCCTCTACTCATTCCGTTCAAAATCTCTTGGGCTTTTGTCGGACTCGTTGCATATGGCTCTCGACTGCGCGTCCCTTGCTTTGGGATTAATTGCAGGTATTCTACTGAAAAACCCCATCAATGCCAATAGCAAGTACCCTTTTGGTCTAAAGAACTTTGAGAACTTGGCTGGTTTTGCGAATGGCACGCTTCTCGTTGGGATTAGTGGCAGTATTATTTTTGAAGCCATTGGCAGATTGCTTCATCCCGTGGCCCTCCAGCAAACAACGGAATTGATAGTTGTGTCTGTCTTGGGTCTTTTGGTGAACATCGTGGGCATCTTTGCTTTCAATCATGGACATGGCCATGGTCATTCTCATGGTGGAGGGCACTCACATGGCCATTCTCATGGGCACTCTCATAACCATGCCAGCGCTATCGAGCATAGTCAAGGGGGTACACAAACCGAGGCTTGTGATTTATCTGAAGAAATGAATGACAACATGAGGGGTATTTTTTTGCACATCTTGGCCGATACGTTGGGGTCAGTGGGGGTAGTAATATCTACGATCCTCACCAAAGTGTTCCATTGGCAAGGCTTTGATCCGGTGGCCTCGATTGCTATTGCGGTGCTCATCTTTATGACAGCGATACCGCTCATCAAGTCCACTGCGTCTACACTTTTGCTCAAACTCGATGCCAAAAAGGAGGCCAATGTACGAAATGCATTAAACGAGCTCACCACCATTAAGGGCATCAAATCATTCACCACACCGCGCTTTTGGGCCAGCGACAGGAAGTTGGGCGGGTTCATTCATATTCAAGTTTACCGAGGTGAGAGTATTGCCTATTTACGAAAGCAATGCGAGCATGTTTTCGAGAACCACAATATTGAAGCTCTCATCCAAATGGAGAATGACTACGATCCATGCTGGTGTCGCGCATGAACAGCTTTGTTTTGGTTGGTACACGCCTCATCTTCTCGCGATCTTCATGCAAGTCACAGTAAATGTGCGCATGCTGACAAAACTCATTGCAGCGACCATTAATTGTGAAATATGTCTCGTGTTGGCGTTTTGGTGCTCGGGCCCGCGGGGGCTGGAAAGTCCACCTTTTGTAACTCCATTATAGCGCACATGCAGACAATCGGCCGCCGTGCTCATATTGTCAATTTGGACCCTGCAGCAGAGGCTACGGAGTACGAGTTCACTGTAGACATCAAGGATTTGATCTCAGTGGAAGATGTCATGGATGAAATGGATCTTGGCCCGAACGGAGCGCTTATCTTTTGCTTTGAGTACCTTTTAAACAATCTCGATTGGCTCGATGAAGAAATTGGGGACTACAATGATGAATACTTGATCTTTGATTGCCCGGGGCAGATCGAACTTTACACACATGTGCCCGTGTTGCCTACAATAGTTCGACATCTACAGTCGTCGCTAAACTTCAACCTTTGCGCAACGTACTTGTTGGAAGCACCCTTTGTTATTGATCGCTCCAAGTTTTTTAGTGGCGCGTTGAGTGCCATGTCGGCCATGATCTTGTTGGAATTGCCTCACATCAACATTCTCTCGAAGACGGATTTGATTAAGTCTGACATTTCGAAAAAGCAACTCAAGCGGTTTTTGAATCCTGACCCATTAGTGCTTGAGCACGACCCGGACAATCAGTTGAACCCGAAATATACCCGGCTAAATAAAGCCATTGCCCATCTCGTCGATGATTTTGGTATGGTGCAATTCTTGCCTCTTGACTGCTCAAAAGACAGCACTTCTGTTGCCACTATATTGAGCTATATCGATGATGTGACACAGTGGTCCGAAAGCCAAGAGCCCAAGGAGCCTGTGGATGATGTTGAATTTGACGAGGAATAGGCGAATCCAATTATTCCAGCTTAGTAATTCAGAGAGCTGTGTGTTTCTTGCGGATAATTTCAATTGAGTAGCAAAAGAGCACGTGACCAGAAGGCGTGGAGCGAAGATGGTCTCAAAAGACCGGAACTATTTGTCGATGGCCATACTTTTGTCTCTACAATTTCAATACGCTGGCGATGTGAAAAGAAATATCTGGGGCCAAAAAAGGGTCTGGATTGAACAACAGTCTTACCAAGATTCGAATCGTCGCCATCCTCTCAGTGAATTTGCCTCAGTGACGGTACGCTCAGTGAGGGTACACTTCTCGGCAGCAAGATTGATCTACTCAATCGAGACCATTTCGTGTTTTATACCGCCGCTTTTGGTGAGCTTTCGGGCCCAATTAAAAAAAAAAATGAAAAAAATGAAAAAAATGAAAAAAAAAAAATGCGATTGTTACCGTTAGTGCTCTGCGAAAATTGAGAATTCAAGGAGCAAGTTGGCCAGTTAAACCCTATAATGTTGTAGGCTGTTTATGAAGTTGCAAAGTTTGGCTTGAATCTCATTTATGAGTCGCTCCTCGTCAGTGTTCAGATAGATTAATAGCAGAAAAAGCTAAGAACAGAAAGAAAAACTCAATGCCGAAAACGATACAAAAGTCGAAGCCTTCAAGCCACATCAATAAAAGTAATAACGCTTTTTATTCTCTACACTCCACATCGATCTTCTGGAACACTTACCCTCGTTCTCGAGAACTACGTTAAATGTAAATCCGAACCAAACTACGCACCCGAACGGCCGAACCCAAATCGAGTCGCGGGTCCTGCATGACAGTTCATCGTGAGAAATACATTAAATCTCGTTTACGCCTTGCGCCTCTTGAAAAACGGCACGCCAACTATTCAAAATGGTGCAGATCAACGAAGTCAAAGATACTCAGGGTAAGGAGTCCAGGACTGCTGCCCACACGCACATTAAGGGACTCGGCTTGGACGAACATGGGCTTGCGAAGAAGATCGACGGTGGGTTTGTAGGCCAAGGTGAAGCCAGAGAAGCATGTGGAATCATTGTCGACTTGATCAAAACAAAGAAGATGAGTGGCAAAGCCATTTTACTAGCCGGAGCACCGGGAACGGGAAAGACCGCTTTGGCGTTGGCTATTTCCCAGGAATTGGGCCCAAAAGTTCCCTTCTGCCCCATTGTAGGCAGTGAATTGTATAGTGCGGAGGTGAAAAAGACTGCTGCGTTGATGGAGAACTTCAGAAAGGCAATTGGTTTGCGCATTA
Source organism: Metschnikowia lunata (assembly GCA_030583235.1). NCBI lineage: Eukaryota > Fungi > Ascomycota > Pichiomycetes > Serinales > Metschnikowiaceae > Metschnikowia > Metschnikowia lunata. The sequence goes on from JAJMHP010000087.1 coordinate 46,352, forward strand.
AGGAAACCAAAGAGGTCTACGAGGGTGAGGTGATCGAGTTGACCCCTGAGGAGGCTGAGAACCCATTGGGTGGCTACGGCAAGACGATTTCTCACGTGATTGTCGGCTTGAAAACGGCAAAGGGTACGAAAAACTTGCGCTTGGACCCTAGTATCTACGAAAGCATCCAGAAGGAGCGCGTAGCTGTTGGTGATGTGATTTACGTTGAAGCCAACACAGGTGCAGTCAAAAGAGTCGGGCGTTCCGATGCCTATGCGACGGAATTTGACTTGGAAGCAGAAGAATATGTCCCCTTACCCAAAGGCGAGGTTCACAAGAAAAAAGAAATCGTCCAGGAGGTGACGTTGCACGACTTGGATGTTGCAAACGCCAGGCCTCAAGGAGGGCAAGATGTACTTTCGATGATGGGACAATTGTTGAAGCCTAAAAAGACGGAAATCACCGACAAATTGAGAACGGAGGTGAACAAGGTCGTGTCAAAATACATCGACCAAGGTGTGGCCGAGTTGATTCCCGGTGTATTGTTTATTGACGAGGTCAACATGTTGGACATTGAGATTTTCACCTACTTGAACCGGGCGTTGGAAAGTTCAATGGCACCCATCGTTGTGTTGGCTTCTAACCGAGGCATGACTACAATCAGAGGCACCGACGACGATACAAAATACCCGCACGGGTGTCCACCCGACTTGATTGACAGACTATTGATTGTCAAGACTTTGCCGTACAACCAAGACGAAATCAAAACCATCATTTCTAAGAGGGCTACCTTAGAAGGATTGTTCGTCACGCCAGAAGCATTGGACAGATTGTCTTATCACGGAATCAACAGCTCGTTGCGTTATGCGTTGCAGTTGTTGGCACCCGCGGGAGTCTTGAGCAAAGCAGCCAATCGCAGTGAAATCACCATCAATGATATCGAGGAGTGCGAGGTATTGTTTTTGGACTCAAGTCGCTCGATGAAGGTTTTGGAGAGCACGAAAGGTTACCTTTGATCATTCAAGGGCGGAGTTTCTGTACGGAAGTAGTACTTACAATGTAAAATAAAAGTTAGATACGGGCCCCCTGGTTTCATTGTATGAGCGCCCACGGTTATTTGAGGTATACGACATAGATTCGATGTTGTTGTTTTTGTTTTTGTTTTTTTTTTTTTTTTTTTTTTGATTCACCGCCTTTGGGCAACAAACATCGACACGATGTTCGGAATTTAACTTTCTAGCTTCCCCAAATCTGTCACTTCCAGTAAGAAATCCTTTGCGGTGACGAGATCGGTGCTTCCATAAACGATATTTTTGGCAGCTCTATTTGGCTGTGTGGACCACTCAGTCAAATTGTGGTATTCCAAATAATTGCCTCCCCCAACAACAAATACAACTGAGCTCTCGTACGACTGTCTCTTGGGTGGTTTGGAATGCCCGCCTCTAGACTTTGGGTCTAGGTAGAGGTATTCGTCGGTAATTTGGATCGAATTGGAAGACGCATTGTTAGGTTCCATTATCGCCTCAACAATATTGGTGATGGGAAGACTTTTCTTGTCTGGCAACAATTTCTTCAAGCCAGTGGCCAACGAACTGATTCCCTCGGATATCCTGCCTTCCGTGAGGCCATAGAGCTTCGAGGACAATCCTGTAAATAACGCAGAATTGTTCTCCGTAAGCGAGTGACCGTTGCCGCTAGATTGCTCGTTGAGAGTCACGTTCCTTGATAAGTTCAAGATCTGCTTGAATTTCACAATGTACTTGAAGGCGCTCATGTCAATTTCAGGATACTTGGATTGGAAGATCTTCTCGCAGTCGGCAACAAAGCTAAGCGGCAAGTCGGTGAGTAAGTTAAGAATCAAGAACGTCCGGAGCTTGTCGGAGGAATTGTCTCTTTTGGAGTCGGACTTCAAAAGCTCGAGGAAATCGCTTTGCACCTTCGGGTTACTGAAATTCTGCTCCACCTCGAAAAACCTGTCCAAGGAGCGAGCCTCTAATTCCTTCAAAAGCGAAGCAAGAACATCCATGTGCATGTCCAACGTGACTTTTTTCGCTGTCAACTCGGGTAACGCCTCCACCGCTTGCTGTATGAGTGATGTGTCTGTATTAGCATTGGGGTCAATGTCGTTTAACGACGAAATCCCCGTTCGATTGGTGAGCTCTTGTGCCTCCTTTTTATACGCATTCAACTCGATATCGGCATTCTCAACCACGTCAGGGAAGGGCAATTGCGAATTCTTGTTCCAGAAGAAATCTTTTGGATCCACATCATAACTTTTCATCTGAGGCTTATCCGAGTTCTCCTGGTACTTGGTCACTCGGATTGTGTTTCGGCGTAACTCAAAAACGTCGCTCACCATGCATTGGTAGATCCACAGGTGAGAGAACATCGACGCAATGTCAATGTTTCTGTCCAAAAGAATCAACACAGGCCGTTGCAGTATCAGCTGAGATACCACCGTGCGGGAATTGGACACGTGGTCTCTCAATTTCATGTCCAACTGGGTCGCTACAAGTTCCGCTGGTCCGTTTTTCGGGCACCTGATGATCGGTACTGCTTCCATAGTTACCAAGCTCGCCAACAAGCCGTCGGCAATTTCGTTGGCAAGCGCATGAATGTCGTCTTCCGATGTCGCGGGGCTGTTGAACTTAGTGAAAATGCGCGGCAAGTCGAACGAGAATAGGTTCGGCTCTGTCACAATGAAGTCTAAGTACTGGTCATAGACCTGCTTGATTTTGTGGCCCATTCCACATAAAGACACCTTTTTCGCAAACTCCTCCAAGAGTTCTCGTCTGATAGCCAGTGTAAAATTGACATAGAAGGACTCGTATTTTTCCTCTTGTAAGTCTTGAATGATGAGAGACACGTTCTGAACGGTGGGCTCAACAAAGTATATCACCGGTACGTCCGGCAAAGGTGACCTTGCCGCCGTTATAAGTGTGTGCACAGTGATACCACAACGCAAAAGATCATTGACACGTAATATGGATGAAATCACAGCTTGCGACTTTCGGTCCATCACCAAAACCTTCCACACGATTTCCTCGGCTTTCGAAGCCAAAGTCAAGTCTGCGGCACCATCTTTATTAAGATGGAGCATACGCTCCAACGCACCTGAAAGAATTAGTATTTTTCAAGCTGAGTTACATGGTAAACGCGGAGTTGAGCATGTGGAAAATGAACACGACGCAGAAATGCGACTTCTTTTATTATTTTTTTTTTTTTGCTCCTCAAGCGTTTAGCAAATTCCAGTGATTTTTTCGAAATAAACATACTGATTTGACGCTGTCGCAAAGACAATGTTTCCGAAGACATTACTATTGGACCTAGTGTTGCTTCCGATAAAGGGTATTCAACACTTCGCGGTGAGATAGAACCCGAGGTTGGCTCTCGGTTGCCGGTGTACGGGTTTGGGGGTATCCCCCACAACAGTGATGTGCGTAACGGCGTTTTTAAGCGCGTTTTGCGGAAATATCAACATATCGGGAATAAGCCGCACATAAATGTCTACATAATGCGTAATGTTTTTTTGACGCACCACGTAAACATAAAGATCGATGCCATATTACGCACGTAAAGGCGTAATGAGTGTGTATAGTAAACTTACTAAAAGAAGATACGTTATTAAACGATTAGATAATATATCTGATACAGCTGGAGTCTCCAGGATAGTCTATGATGTCAATTATACATCTGAGATGACCAAAACCTCGTCAGATAACGAATTATGACCAATTTGGCTGTCTCTTTCACTTCCTTGCAGTCCAGAAGCCAATAGCAAAATCAGCATCTCGTCTACAATATCGATCTCGTCAGAATTATTTTTCAAGAGACATTAAAATCGTGAAAATCTGGATCTGATAGGTGATAGTCTTTTTTTCTTTTTCGAGACAATGACGCCAACCTGAGAAAAGCGGGCATCCGCAGGCACTGACATTTCTGACATAGCCAGGTAATCCTTTGCAATGCAACAGAAGACGAGAAATATCGCTTTCCAACCCCTGAAGTAATCAATCCACAAAAGATAAAGATAAGCGTCCTGGCTTTCCACCGAAGCCACAATCATTCCCAAAATGGATGAGAGACGCGATTCATATTTCATCCAACACATGCCAAAATTTGCTTGAGAGCAATTTTCGGTTAAGCCAGAAATCTACCAGGTCTAGCCTTGTTGTTAGCGAATGATTCCACACGCTCTGATGATCCGAATGTAAAGATCGTGAGATAAGTGAGACCATCCTGCGCCTTCTGTCGCTTCATTTAAATCAACAAACGAACTTGGAAATTTAGATAGAATCACCATTATTATCTCCGAGATCTTAGTGAAATTTGGTAAGTTTTTGCGGGGTTATTAATTAAATTCACGCATAACATTTCTGTAGAAGCCGATTTCGTGCTTGTCTTCAAGCACATGCGGTCCTCGGGTGTGCCACAAGTTACCAAATTCGGCTCTCAAAGAAGTCAAGATCATTTTTCAGTCTCCTCATGAATTTATCCCCTTTCACTCATTTTTGATAGGGCTAAAATGACATGTGTTTCCTCACCTTGAAAAAGCATTATGCAAACGGTACGAATTACTCAAAACGTTACGTCGACGTTTGTCGAAGGCTCACGTAAACATAGTGTTTCAAGTAGCAGATGTTACGCATCTTGCTGGTAGATTACGCGCATATTACGCAACGCAAAATTACGCACAACACTGCCTCACAGGACGAGCACTTCGCTCCTGGGAGCGAGCAGACTACAAAATCTGGCACGAACAAGTCTGGGTCAAGTTCAGTTAAGGTCGGAAGCATTTTGATTATAGGCGTGAGAAAGTATTTTGATCAAAGACGTGATGATTAAGCGGGTGTTCATTTGTTTTGAAATTGCTGACGTGTGTTTTTTTTTCTCACTTTTCAGTTTCTTTCTTTTTTCTCTTCTTCTTCCTTTTCTTTCCTCGCCTTCCTTTCATTTCCTTATGAAGCTCGGTTGCATTGAGGACACAGACCGCCGTCAGCACACTTTTCGCTTCAAACGGGGCTTGCCTATATTTCAAATTCAGCTTTTACGCAAGTTGTAAGTCAAGAAACCTAAGCAGAAGGTGCAGAAGCGATATTTATACAGTGAAGGTTTAACACTGGGGCTTAATATGAGATTTTATGGTACTTAGTGGAATTAAATAGATTTAGTATACGCGGAATACCCGGGTCAAATTGAAAGGAGTTACGATCTGAGTAAATGCATCTTTTCGATTCGTAAAGGCATCCAACTCGTCGAGAGCGTTGCCTAAGCCTTTTTGTTCCTAACAGACTGCACAGCCAATATCTTATTTCGGTTTGTTAAAAAAAGAAAAAGTTCGAGCGAAGATCAACAGAAAAATTATGCGAACTCATTAAGAGAAAGGTACCAATTTTTGGATTCCCGTTGGAAGTCCATTGGAAGAGCTTTTCTTTAATTTCTTTTTTATTTTGTCACCCAACTATTGCATTCTTTGTTTTCTGATGTTCTTACCGTGCAACTAGGAGCATGCTCCGATTTGCTTCGTGTCGTATTCCGGAATTTCTTGACCAAAGATGAAATGCCCTTTGCTTGGAGGGTTTTAGAGGCTTAGAATTCCACGCGAAAGATGCCGAGACGGCTGTTTGCTGCAAAAAGCCTAGAAAGGCAAGCAAAGAATATGGAGATGAAGATATGACGAAAAAAAAAAAGCAGAAGAAAGAGTGAGTGCGAATAATAATTGGAGGGAGAAAGAATCTGGAAGGTACGGTAGATGGGGGCTAATTCTGGTGTGCAAATTATCTCTATATTCATTGGATGACAAACCACCAAGTCTCAGAACTTCATGGGCTGTGCGTTCTGCCTCGGTTCATTTTCGCTTGGGTCGACAAGCGGGTATTAGTATTTCTTTGTAGCGATGGAGTAGCGACAGCAGTGATAAGTAGCGTCGCTACCGCGCGTCGGTACTCTTTCACAACACAGTGCACAGGATGAACGAACACGGACGCACTTCAAGAGACATTTCCTTGCTTTCTCACGAATGACAGTTTCCTCTTCCACCGCCCCAGAGATTATATCTGGGCGCCATTTCACCTCGGAAAAAAAAATTGGATACTCGGACGACCCAGGCGATCCTCCCACAGTTGGTGTTATCCCATCCCTAATCGCTTCTGTACTCAACAATGCCTCGTAGCACCTTGATTTTTCCATAGACATCGTGGTCAATCATATTTTCTTGGCACTTCACTTCCTTCGGCTTGTTCTTATGCTCTGTTCCAGGCTTGGGCCAAACGCACTTCAATCGTAGTCTCTCACATTCAGAACAACTAGGCCGGGACTCGCAGCACCGTTTCTTTCTCTGTCGACAAGTAAGACACCCCAAACGTGATCTTGCCGTCTTTTTGCCGGAACCTAAGGAGCCTGAGTGGCCTGAGTGATTTGTGAGGCTTCTTTTACGGTGGGGGGTTTGATTCGCTTTTTCTCTTGATGTAGCTGCAGATGTTTCATTGTTGGAGCTGCTTTCAGAGGATGCTCTTGATACATGTTTTTGTCTCCGTTGGTCCGGAGTCGATTGCTCCGGTGTAGTTCCAATGCTTTCCGCCAGCCTGTAATGGTGGCCCGGTCTGTGAGGGTCCCAATGTTCGCCATGACCTTGAACTTTGGGGCCATAGTTCATGTGCTCCGGTGGAGCAATGGGTATGGGGGCCATAGGCATTGAAGCGTATTGGGCCCCCATGGGATGACCGCCTACAAACGGAATTATATTCGGGTAGACGGATCTGATGTGAGGAATAGGATGCTGTTGCATCATAGGTCGAGGAATCGTCTCTTCGGCAACGGGACCTTCAGGTCTGATTGGTTGCAGGGGCGTGAACTTAGGGCCATGGGATCTGGGTGGGCTTTTGGGGTCATTGGACGTGTTGCCGGCGTCATTTTCTGGGTTGGCATAAGGAAACGAATACGCTTCATGCGGTTTGTTAGGTGGTGGCCAGTTGCTGGAATTCGCCGGCAGGAACTGCCACGACAGGCTTTGCCACCTGCTCATAATGGTATGTTTTTTGCTGTTTAAAGTTAGTAACCGGTTACTGGATGCTTGGAAGCAAAGCAATTCCGTCTTGTGGGATGCAAAATTGGTTGGACGGCACCTTGGATGAATTTCGTCAGGACAATTTCTATGCTGGAAAAAGCATACTAGTTTATAATAGCCATTGGAATTCATGAATACAACATTGATTACGTTTTGCCCTGCTCATGTAACCAGAAGTGATGATTTCCAACTGAAACAAGACCCATTGACAACACATACCTCGCCACGAGCATTTTGGTTTGTTGTTGTGCACCACTTCTGGTCCAAGAGTACCCTTTGTTTAGTCCCTGTGAGAAAATCTCGCCTGCTGTGGCGTCTAAGACTTAAGGTTCTCCGATACTTCAAAGGTGTGGCTTGCACGGAACGATATGTAAGTTATAAACATTGCGGAATTAGCCACCCAAATGTGGGCTCAAGGGGGGCATGAAAATGATATTGTGAAACATACCTGTGTTACTGAGCGAGATTGCTGAAATGCATTGGTTTTCGTATTGCTTTGAAGTCTTGTCACCTCCCGTTTTCCTGATGGTGTGTTTTCGGAAGGATATGGAAAGCGGAGCTTGTTTAGGGCGGAGCAACTGAGACGCGCGGCTGATGTAAGCAATCTTGCGGAGAACGAACGAAGGAAAGGAAGCGGCGGATAACTCTGGGGTGACTTAAGGGTCAAAAGAAGCGTGGAGATTGATATATAAATTAAGTAGACCGGGAGCACTCTTTCGTTTGCAAAGTTTTGATCATGCTCGAAAGCCTCACTGCAACTAGGCCCATGCATAGTTGCTGGTCTTGAAACCACGCATGAGAGCGCAGACCTCGCGACAAACGCGGGCGGCAACATCATGCATGTCGCCCTCGCGTTGTTCGCAAACGGACTTTTCTTCGCAATGCTTTGTCCTCTGCAGGTTTTTCCGTTCCGTACATGCTTCGGTGGCACGCTCCTCCAGTTCTTAATGAAGCCCCGACCCAAAAGTTCATCTAGATAAATCTACAAAAGAAGGGGGGCTACGACAAGCTTGGGTATGTGACCATTGAGCTCTGGTAGTGCTGTCACTTTTTCTTCTCCACTTTGAATTTTCACATTTGACTTTCCTAGTTTTGATCCGGATTTATTCTACAACTGCCACGTTTAAGCATTAGTCTGTAAGTTGGATTACGTATTGGGCGGGGGAATTCTGAGTGCATGTCTTGAGTTTAAAAAAGGTGTGCAAAAGTTTACTTTCATCTTCAGTATACCCAAATGAATACCAGTTTTCTTATCCGTGGTTTCCTGGACACCCAGCATTAGCAGATATACTTTCTAAGCAATGGCTAGTGAAGAAGCCAAGCGATGAAAATTTCCCATATGTACTGTACCAGTCTTGACCGATGCGAGACGGATTCCTTGCGCGCATGCAGTCTGTCGGCTTCCACCCTGGGTCAGCAATTGCAGGAGCTTCCCAACGTCGGGCAGATCTTGCCAGCGAAGGCGAGATTAAAAGTCTAAAAAACCGACGAGACACTGGCTTCTGTCTTGAAGTTTCGTAACAAGTAATTCTCTGATTCCAGAAACTTTTCTCCAACCCCCGTCTCTCCTCCCCTTTTAATTATATCTATTGATATGGAGAATTCCACCCTGCAAGTGCTCAGAGCATGCGTCAAATACACGACCATTACGCAACTTCCCCATCACGTTTTCTCAGACACCGCCTAAAGGTAATTAATCAGTGCCGCGGCTCCAGCCCCCACTTGTCAAGTCTAGGCTACGCCTCGGATTGGCGGTCGTGGCAAAACCAATCTAGTCCGACGCGGCGGGAGCTGACAGGACGACAGGCGGCTTTTCTGAGAGCCGTCAAGCAATGAGTACGTCTTGTGTGAGGAGACGCTTGTCTCGGTTTTGTTCTCTTATCCTTGCTTTTTGTTCTTAGTTTCTTGCTTGGCGTTGCCCTTGGCACATCTCTGGGAACTGGTTTTGCCGCCCATCGAACCCCAAGTGCACGGACATTTCGATGTTCTTCTTTTGAGTGAAACACTTTTCTTCTAACTATTTTAACTTGATGCAGTACTCCCTGGATTGCTTTTTGGATTTAATGAACAGCATTGTGGGGTTTGCAAACGTTCGTCGGGCACCTCGTTCGGCGAAATTGGCTGCAGGCAATACAGTATGTGCACTCGCAGAGAAGAGATACGTGTCGTAAGTCAGTAACGAGACTGTACCGAAGGTATGCCACGCGAAGGCATGACTAATTAGGAAGTTCGTTGGATGTGTGTTTTTTCGTTCTTTCCCAATAGGAAGTATATACATCAGTGCACCTCGATCAAATTTGCCGCACGTTTCCAATTGTTCGGTTCTGCTGTTGCAAGTGACATTGTCCAGGAGAGGAGCTCCTTTTCTGTTGTTTGGTTAGAACAAGCGGCCCTCAATTTGCGAAAAAAAAGTTAAAAGTCAGAACGCGAGAGATGTTTCTCTAAAGGTCAAGGATTTATGGCATTTAAAAAGTCTGTTTTTGGACTTCATGATCGCGCACGGAATGGATTAGTGCGTGGGTTGAAATCAAGGACGGGTTAACTACATTTTACACTTTGAAGGTTTTCGCTTCCATAGGCTTTACGCAATTCTTTGAATGTACTCATTTCCCATACTCATGACAGCCCCTGATGAACTTCTACGCATGCAAGTCGCATACGCTTCAGTAGACCTAAGCATTTGCGCATAGTGCAGTTAAAAATTCCGAAAGAGGCGGCTGCAAGAAGGAGCTCTTCTCCGGGTTGGTATTGGCGGTCTCTTCACTTACTCCGGAATTTCACGCAAAAGAACATGTCACGTGAGGGGTGTTTTTCTCAAATTTCGACATCGTAGATTATGAACATACTCCTTCTGCTGCTTGCTTGCCAAAAAGGCTAGGTTTAGTCAAAGCCAGCTTTTTGTTGTAAGAATAAAGCGAGTACAGTCAAACCTCGCGATTTCGGACCCTCTCAAACCTGACCCTCGGTGCGGGTGCATATGCACAAGGTAAGAAGCAATTTTCTCATTGTATTCGCGCTTAACTATGAGGAAAATCCCTCGCTGAAACCCTCTCTGGTACCAAAATCTTTTTCAAAGAATCTCTTGTGACGTATTCGAATTTGCGACGATTCTAGAGGT
>JAJMHP010000088.1:0-55250 GCA_030583235.1 Metschnikowia lunata
GCACAAAACTAAAGCTCTGAAAGATCTGGGATGTACTGCACACAAAGCCTACGGAAGTCAACGCTACGCTACTCCGTAGCCTTTCGGAAATCCTGCGTTGCATCTTGCATAGCGTTGTGAAAAGGCTACGCCAATGTCTACGCTGTAGCGTAGCGTAGGACAATTTTTCCTACGCTACGCGCGTTTGAACATGTCTGCCTTCACTGACTGTGCAGCTGTGTGTTTATAGGTTCAGTTTCAAAGAAAAAAGAAAACACATATTCGTCTTAGTTAGATGAGAATACGTTGCACTTTGTTAAAATAGCTTAGTATTTACTTTCGATTTGATGTCGGCGTTCTATATCGAGAAGTTTTGTTGAAATGGCTTGCATCCTGTTCTCGATGTTTACGGCGAACATTGCCTCACGCTTCATCGCTTTCGTGAATTCTTCAAGAAGTATGAGATTCTTGAGTAGTAGAAGCTGATGTTTGCGTGCTACGTCTTCGCAAATCTCTCTTCTGAGCGAAACAGGCTCAAGACATAACTGATCACTTAACCCAGCGTTCAAAGAGGGAAAGTCCATTTCAAGAAACTCCACAAGAAGTTCATAACACTCCATGATAACAGGGTACTTGAGAAGTATTAGCTCCTGCTTCTCTGCTGTTGTAACGTTATCATCCGCAGAAAGCTGTGGAATCTCACCTTCACTCGCTGTTTCGAAACTAGTAGTATGTACACGATACTGACGGATAACTTCGGGTAGACCACGAAGTTCATTGTGGTTCTTATATATGTCGTTTACTCTCGCCTGCAAATTAGCGATCGCTTGGGCAACGGGTTGATTCAAAGCAATTTCCGGGATATGTTCACGGCGCAGGGTTTTATCTAGACCTACCTGTCGTTCTAAAGTAGTAAGCCTATCTGAAAGTGACTCAAGTGTTAGATTAGGCATGAGTTGTCTTTTTTATAGAGATTCTAACGAGGGCTCATAAGTGAGAGCGTGATTCTCAGGTCGCGATATTTTATCCCCACGTTTGGCCGGCCAAGGCACGTGACAGAACCGGAAGGCAGAACTGGCCCCTAAGGAGACTTCAAGGAAGTAAGTGGATTATACATCAAAGTATGTTGTAGATTTCTATTCCTTGTATTTCCTTTGAGACTTAGCCAAACATGTTTGCATATATCCCGTATTTTCAATTTATTTGTATCCTTGTTCTGTTCCACTCCCCTCGTACCACGTATCAATCCTCCTCACTGCTGCTCAAGTAATCGGCCGACCCCCCTCCATACAAGTCTCGCAAGCTCATGGGCTTATTGTGGGAAGGCACGTTGAGTGGATTTATGCTTCTTTTTGGTATGTTCTCATCGCCAAGATCAATTATTATCGGCATTCCAGGATATTTCCCGCTATCCGAATCCTCATCGCTATCTGATGAATCGAGGCTTGTCCGGGTCGGCTTTTCTTCAAGCACTTCATCGAGTTGATCCTCGAGATCTGCAAAATCATCATCCATAGCTTTCTTCTCAGCATCACCTTCTTTCTGTTGACCATTTGGTTCTGTCCGTTCGTCACTATCCAATTTTTCTCCAGTTTTGCCCTTTAACCGATTCAGTAGATCGCCATTGGACGCGCTGAAAGAGATGCTTTTAGTTTTTTTGGCCTGATTTATATTTAGCGGAGCTTGTTCGAGGTTATTTGAGTCATCATCTTCGCTGCTGGAAAGATCCTCGAAATCAGACACGCTGATGATCGCCTCTTTTGCATCTGAATGATCAACCGGTGGCCTTTTGGATGCTCGGGTCGTTTTCTGTGATATCGTTGGGTGCGAAATAGTCGAGTTCTTATTATTAAGAGACGGCTCTTTCATGTTCTTAAGAGGCTTTCTTTTTAATAGCGGCGACTGCACTTGTGGTGGTTTTTGTGTTACTACATTCGGCAGTAGCAGAGGTGATTTTCCATCTCCGTTTCTCCAGCTTTTGATCGAGGTCCGCCATTTCTCTGCATTTCTTGACTTGTTCACCCGAACGGTGCTATTTAGACGTCTAAGCAGTACTTTCATAGACTTACCCGTACCTTTATCTGCCGGCAGAAATGATAGGAAGAAAGAGTCTTGGGGAGCAGACACGCCATTTTGTGCGGGCCTTTGTCTCTGGGGAATGCCTTCAAAGATTATTGGAAGCAGACCCGTTTGCTTGGGCCTGTCAATCAGAGTGGCTTCTAGAATGCATATATCGTCACGTTGAAATAACGTGAGCGGGCTATCTTGGTCCATGGAGTCTGGAATAAACCCATATCGAATGGCTAGCGCCGGCCCTGCTGGTTCTGAAGCCGCCACCTCTTCTAAAATCAGAAGATCAATGTCATATTCCCCGTCTGGTATGCTCATAGTGACGAAATTGGTGGGGAATAGCTGAAGGGGTGACAAGAGGTTTCACTATTTGTCAAAAAATCCAAGAGGTCACCAACACCAAAAAAAAGGCGAAAAAAAAGTAGTTGGCCAGTGCTTCAAAATGAACACTCGTTCAATTCTAGCCGATGTGCAAATTGTTGCAGAACTCTTCCACAGGAGGAAGTGAATAGTCTTAGCTGAGCAAAGCCTATGCGAATTCGCAGCAGGCAACAGGCTTTTTAAGTCTGCCACCTAAAACTCTAGTGCGCGTTGCAACAATTGCCTAGTTACAATGCTTTCACTTATCAATTTCAAGCGGACCTTGGTGCTTTTTTTTGTACATCTTTTTTTTTTTTTTAAGATCAGTACGTATAGGTTCAATACCACTCCAATATGTCTCCTTTCTTTTGAAGGATGCCAAGTTCCTTTTTGAAAACGTCTTTTGCAATCTGCCAGAGTGTAGACTTATGCCAGAATAGACGACTTTGCCGGCCGGGGCTCCACCTTGTTATTCCGCGTTGACGCTAATCGCACCCGCGCCCCCACCTGTTTCACATTTTGCCCCACCTTCGACTACCCACCTTTTTCCTCGCAAGTTGCCCAAGTACAGTGTTGAGGTACTTCTTTATGGGGTCCTCGAATCCAGAAAAAAAAAGAAGAAAGGAAAAAAAGAACACAGCTAAACTCAAGGACTCAACCAGACCAGATCAAACCCAGAAGCTAAAGTTACTTTTCTTGTTGGCTGACAAGGTTGTGAAGTTAAGCTAGCGTTAGCCGCGCCAAGCATGTCTCCGTTCCTTTGAAATCAATTACGACGTGTTGCGCTGCTTAAAGTCTTGGGACCGAGCATTCAACATTGGCATTGGTCTTGTCTACAGTATTATGGATGTACGGAGGTGCGAATCGGGAGGTTACTCGATTCGGCTGTTGGATGCACGTCTCATGAATTGATAATTCATGTCATTGCCCATAGAGTCAAATTGACCTTGCACGACCACACATTGTCCCCTTTTTCATGCAATGAGTCAGTCTGGAAAGGAGAAAATCAGTATATACCACCCAAAGGTGCTTGTATTATCTGCAGGGATGACGGCCGGGGCATTCTTCTCTTTCCGATTCTATGGTCGCTTTATCCGTCGCAGGCGAAGCTACTTGGACTTGACGCCGAGGATTCTTGACGGGCAACAGAAACTTCATGGTAGAGTCACAAGGGTCGGGGATGGTGACAACTTTAGGTTTTACCATACCCCAGGTGGGGTGTTGATGGGTTGGGGCTGGCTTCGCAAAGTGCCGGAAAAGAGAAAAGACTTGAAGGACGAGACTTTGATGATAAGACTATGCGGAGTAGACGCTCCAGAAAGGTCTCATTTTGGACATCCGGCTCAGCCATTTTCAGAAGAGGCTCTATCATGGCTACAAAACTATTTAATGGGGAGATCTGTGACCATTACACCGTACTCGATTGACCAGTACAAGCGCGTCGTGGCGCGGGCTCAAGTATGGAAGCTCACGGGAAGGAAAGACGTGAGCGCAGAGATGCTCCGAAATGGTTTGGCAGTAGTTTACGAGGCAAACCACGGTGCCGAGTTTGGCGAAAACGAAGAGTGGTACAGGAAACTTGAGGCCAGGGCAAAAGCCAGAAAGGCTGGCCTTTGGTCCCAGGGCCGCAAGCTCATAACTCCAGGCGAGTTCAAAAAAAGCACGTGAAAACCAAATTGTTCATTGTTTAGTCTGTTAAGAGGAAACCTATCCCCATGTCTACTTAAGAAGAGCACTTACTTCATCGCTCAACCGATCGGTGTCTTCTCTTGTGCTAGCTTCAGAATATACTCTCACAGCATCCTCAGTACCTGAAGCTCTCACAAAAGATCTTCCTTGTGGATACTTGGCGACGATGAAATCGATTTTTCCTTGCATTCCATCTGGCTTCACCAATGTTCTTTCTGCATTCGTGGTTTGGAAGATACTTCTGTCGGGAACAATCACTTTCACCAACCTATTTGGCAAGTCAGTATATTGCTCGTCCCACGAAGCTGGCGTCAAGTCCAAATAGTAAAGGACGGCCAAAACGCTCAACAAATCTGAAATAGCGTCTCCGACAGTTTGATTGATGAGCTTGGTGAATTGTTGCAAGACGATTAGCGCCTGCTCTTCCTCTTTGCCGTTTGGACGGTAGCGAAAGATGTTTTTCTCAGCTTCTGGGGAAAAAATAACCGTGCCGTGACCATTGGCTTCAAAATATACACCAATGTCATATTTTTCGGCCTCATGGTGCAAGTGCTTGACACCGGTAGGCGTGCAGCGAACAGGAATTTTTAAAACCTCCTCCACATATTTTGTGGAAGATCCATTGGCATAGGCTGTTTGAATGACAGCAATATCGAGAGACAACTTGGACGTATCAATCTTGGAGAGGACTCTTTGCAAGAATAAAGCAAACAACGTTGCGATTTTGTCTCCATCCAACAATTTGAATTTACCGTCCTCGCTCTGATAGTAATGGATCAATCTATCCGCATCACCATCAAATGAAGCATATAGCTTATTGGTTTTAGCATCGACATTTTTGGGAAGCCTTTGGTTTGTCTTGACGTAGTCTGCACCGCAGTCAGAATTGAGCGTCTCGGGAACATCATAGTTCGAGTTGACGAACGAGTATGTGAGCTCTTCACTCAAGTACTTATCAAAAAGTTCGGCCACCTTGGGGGCGCCAATTCCGTTTGCTGAGTCGATGGTAATGTCAATCTTTCTCCCATCTCCATGTTTATGGATGTTTTTAAACGCCTTGGCGAGTTTCTCGTAATAGCCAGTTTCCAGGGTTTCGCCATAACTTGGGTCGTTCATTGTGCGTACGAGATAATGCAATTGTGGTGTGGTCAAGAGGCCATGGTCTGTTTTGGAAGTGTTGGGAATAGAGTCAATCCCGTCAATGGTCGCCTTGGACAATCTTGGTGACGACTCTCTGGAGTCCCTCGCAACAATAACAGATGCAGTTGCGGACAAGTCTATACCAAGTTTTTTGGCAAGATTTTGTACAGCCTCGGCCAATTTTTCTGGCAATGTGTTGGCCAATGAAGTGGCATATTTCTCCCAAGAAGCCTCCAACATGCTTCCCATTGGGTCCACCACTTTGACGCCATTGTCCTGCGGTGGGTTATGGGAAGCCGTGATCATAATCCCCACTGTTTTGCCATTCAAATACTTCGAACGTAAAGCAGCGGTGATTCCAACAGTATAATTGACATAGTCCAACAACTCAGCCTTCATTCTGAACCCGGCAGTGCCGTAGGTGTACGTAATATTCTTGGGACGCTCATGTGACGCAGACTTTTGCGAAATTATCTCGTGTAATGACATTTGCTGGGATTGATTTGAAGATTCCTCAAGTCTTGTCAAAGTATACTTGTTGGCAGGATTAAGCTATAAATATCTTTCAACAAGAACGTGCCTCGAGGCATGTTTGGACGGCATACAGGATCCACCAATGGCTTCCTGATAGGGAGTGCGTTTCAGCGATTGCTTCTTAAGAAACACTAAACATTGTTTTTTTTTTTTTTTTTTGTTGGTGATGAAGAAACCAGGGACTTTTGGCTCTACCACTCCAAAGGATGATTTCTCTCGGCTTTCTGGGCAACGTTTGAAGGATGCAAAAAAGAGCGCATTCTTTGACGAATTGGCCGAGACTGGCCGGCCCAATTGGAAGAAGGCACCTCGAGAGGTGAAGACCCAGTACCGAGGCATTTTTTTGATCCTTTTTTCCATACCTATCATTATCATACCTGGTTGGGAAATATACAAGAGATTATCGGGGAGATCAACCAAAAAAGTACAGGAGGGCGAAATTGGCGATGATTATTCCATCAGAAAATTTGACGAGCAAGAGAAATGGAAAACCGAGAGAGACAGCTTCTTGTACAAGATCTTCGGTAAAGACTTCTATCTCGACGGCTTTACAGCTAAGACTATGAAGAGAGACGATGGCAATGACCGGCTAGACTCGGACACAAGAAAGTAAATCTATGCTCTTAGCCTATGTCACACCATACTTAAAGTTATTTCCACGGTTTCTTCTGAAGCATAAGAGGCTGTGTCAAATGCTCTTCGTCAAATCTGGACCCCATCGACGAGCCAGGCCTCTCAGGAGACGTGGATCTCCAGCTTATAGGCGAATCTCTACCTGAAATAGGATCTTTCGAGAAAGCCAAGTTGGGTGTGATCACTCCATTCAAAGAGAGCTTTCTGGCAGGTGCTTTCAAGCCCGGCATACCCTGAGATATGTTGGTCACATCACCCAAAGCTTGAGCATTTCTTTCGCCTATAGATTTTCTGCGCCTTAAGGATTCTGGGTTGTGCGCGATGAGAAAAGCAGGTGGGCTTCTTAACACTTGATAGTGCTCAGAAGAGTTCTTTGCCATTGGAACCTCTTGAATATGCTGAAGCGTCCCAGCACTTGCTTCGGCGACTGTCTTTAGTTTCTCGCGACGTTCTGGCGAACAGAATACCTCATTATCTGGCGAAATTTCAGGAATCCGAGACGGGCCTTCACTTCCTCTGAGTTTTTTCTTTAACACTGGGAAGTTTAAGTAGACATAGTTTGCAACCATGGTGGGAATTCTTGAGGGCCGTGTGTGATGCTTTCTGAGATCACTTAGCAAGCGAGACTTTTCCTCTGAAGATAAACTTTGTTTCAAACGTCTTTTAGCGACGTAAGTGGTTTCTTCCAGATCATTTTTGTAAAAAGGCGTGGTCTCTGTAGTTAACGAATCGTTTAGGTGAGCCGGACTTCCTAAGGAAAACATGGCTGGCGTGCTTGGGAGAGACAGCCGCGGTTCCGAAGTTGTAACATCAGTTCGGTTCTCACTTGTGTTTGATCGATCATCAGCAGACCGTAGAATTGCCAACTGAAAGCTGTTCTTTGGAAGGCACGTGCCATCAATATTCAAGTCTATAATTCGGTCTGTCTTTGCGATACTGAATGGAACAGATGGCGAGGGTTCGATTCCGAGGTGTAAATTAATACCCAAGCCTAAGGAATGTTGAGGTCTCGAATGAGATTCTTGTCTAGACGCAACATCCGCCAGCGGGGTGCGTAGCTTGAGTGTTTTTATTGGCTGCTCTAACTCTGTGAGCTTGGGAGTTGGCGCCTTCGAGGGATATGTAGACGGAATATATGGCGAGCTTAAATTCCGCTTCTCCTCCACAATTTTGTTGAGGTCTTTCCATTGCGGAGTAATGTTGGAATTAAATTCATGAAGACAATTCTTAAGGCATGGCATGTGAGATGCAAGAATCTTGTAAATAACGTTTATCGCAGAAGAACACGTTTTGAAGTCCAGGCCAAGTTTTTCCGTGTCAAAGTTGTGCAAGTTCGTCTGATTTGTCATGTCTTTAAGCAAAACCAGAACCTCACCATTGAGAAATGTACAGAAAGCCACGAGGCGAGCGCCAATTGTTTTCGTCTGAAGATCGACATATTGCTCGAAAAGCTCTTTCCACTCCTTTTCTAGAGCCGCAGACTTGTGCTTGATTATGCTGCTTTCCTCGGGAAAATACTCTCGTAGGACACCGAAGCTAGCCACTTTGCACTTGAGTAGATCAACAGATATCTGCATGGGCTCCAAGCGGGACCCAAGTGTCTTGATTCCTTCACAAAATATACGTTCTGCTTCGGAAAAAGTGATAGCCGAAGCATTTTCCAAAACGTCATCAGATCCTAAAAGAACGTTGGATGACAAATACTCTGCAAGAGATGAAATTGGAAATTTTTGAGACGAGCTGAATGAGGTCGGGGGCTTCTGCAATTTCAAATACTGCGTTTTGCACTGACGGACTTCGTTTTCGAGCTCGGCAATTATAACGTCTCTGAGTTCAATCAAATTGGTGGCTTTCTCTGATCGTTTACTCATGTTTGAAACTAGTTTCATAGTATCCATCGCTTGCAAGGTAGTATTCTGTAGGAGAGACATAACACTGACGAACAGACTTAGGCCAACAATTTCAAGACCCACTCGTAGGAAATCATTGATTTTATTGACCACCGCCTGCAATCTAAGGATGTGCTTTCGAGACCCGTGATAAAACTCAGGACTAGTCTCAGACTCAAACTTCTCTTTGATGCATGACGTAAGCTGGGCTAAATACGCCATTATATCCTTCGCAGTTCTATCTATTCTGATGAGCTCATAGTGACTAGTCTGGTGAGTTTTTTCAGATAGCCAGCTATCTAGCAGAGATTCTAGATCAAGATAGTAAAGTGCCTCCACTAGGTCTTTTGACGCAGATCGGCTCATGGATGGAGGGTACTTTAGCAGACTGAGAAAGAAAGCTTGATACAAACAGGTGAATTACGTACCTTCCATGTAAAGGATAGTTTGAAAGGATGTTATTTCAGAAATGGTGCTTGGTGATTCCTCTTTTCTGATGCTCTGATTCTATCGCTTGTTTCATGTTTACATAAATGTGAGACGCGCATCTGGCCTGCAGTACATGCTGCAGGAGATATTACAAGGGGCTTGTCACACCTTTGTTTCAAGCATTTCGATTCGAATAGAGAACGTCTGAGATGTACATTCTGAACCACAGTCAACTTGAAATATTTGAGTTTGAAAATTTCACAAACTCCACTCGGAGTCTTTTTTTTTTATCTTTGATTTCCTGTCGTTCGAATCATAACAACCCAACCTCTATACCTTCTGTTCTTGGCGCGGTCTCATGGTTATGGTTCCACGGGTCGCGGTTGCAAATTAATTCCTCACGCATTCTAGCCCTGTGCCACAATTAGGCCCGACTTGCAAGCTTTTCCCAAAGTTAAAGGTACTCATCTTTATCGATTCTACACCCAATTTTCAACTATTCTCGAAACTTTTTCAAAACATTCTCTCCTATACTCTCATAAATTGTATACTCTCATAATATGGCTTGTGCGGATGCGGCGGAGAGCCCCAAGGGCGATTCCCACAACAATTATAGACCCTATATACCTCAGTTTGTTCCCCGAAGGGGAATCCTTAGTCTTGATAAAACATATTTTGTCCAAAGACCTGATGGTCTTTCTCAAATCTCCCCTTCTGTCAGCCCCGAACCAGTGAAGAGAACCTCTCCAATATTCTCTGACTCTCAGTCGCCGCTAAACGAACACACAAACAACACACCTACTAAAGTGTCTACCAGAACTTCCAGTCAGTCTTCCGAATCCAAGGTATACAAAACAAAAACAATTCTCGACTATGATCATCCCAGCAAAATTTTTCCATATGCTGGGATTCCTGGTATCAGCTTCCTGGATATTCCCCAAGCTACACCCAAGCTAACCTCCCGTTCACGGCGCCCAACAGGTGCTTATCAGAACGGGACGACCACTTTCAGGACTTGTAAAGCAAGTAAAGCTGAAGTTTTTACCGACGAAACATTCCGGTCTGTGCGAGCTCGGTTTCGCTACTGTGGGCCAAATCGCTTCCTTCGAAAAGATATCCATTATTCAATCTTGTCCACCGGTTACTATTTTAGCTCACCTGATCATAGTTTTACCCTTGAACCCATATGCTTACTTTTTATTTGCTTCTCTCTTGGACTTTCGTTTTTCGAGGCAATTTTCCTTACTTGGTTTCCAATAATTTACCCGATAAAGCCCTCACCTCTAGAACGTAAGGGCAGACCTAAACTCTTCAAAGCTTCAGAAAAAGGCTTCTTTAGCTTTTTCTCAAAAACTAGTAGGGCTTTCGGGCTTTCAAAACGCAGCATTAAGAAGCATGGATTAGAAGTGAAAGAGAAGGGGGATTCAGATTTTAAGACCAAGTGCCCCCACATCGAAACCAACACAAAAGACTTCGTTGAATACATGAAGATCATGGGTTCGGACATTATTGGTCTTAGTAAGGTTAACTTAGAGCACAGATTAAATTCTTTTGATTTAAAGGAAATATCTCCCCAAAAACCACAGATAGTGACCCGCTATGACGGATCTACATTATCAGGGTATGGAAAGGGTCTTGAGGATATCTTAAAGCTTTCCCCACAGCAATACTCTGAGTCTCGTCAGGTGAGCGAGTCAAGCAAGCTTCATCTGATCTTAAGAAAGACCAGTCTCTGCCACTCTTTATTTAAGATTTGTCCGCTGCAATCAGCGCTGACGTCGCACGACCAAGACCGGGACTCCGAACTAAGCCATTGTTTGACCGAGCCTTCTAAAACACACTTCTTATCGATGTTTTTAGGCTTCAAACGTAAGCGCAAAACTTCGAAGGTGAAGTCCTCCAAAACCTCCTCTGAAAGATCTACCAGTTGTGAGAAACCAAAGAATGAGGAATTCGAAAGCACCACAACTCAACCTTTTTCAGTACAGAATGTTCCCGACTACTATAGAACCCCCTCTGTGTTAGAAGCTTTACGAATTGTGATCCAAGATTCGAGTGTTCCGGCAACTTTGTATGAAGATTTTTGTCGGGAGGTCCTGATAAAGTTGGGTAAAAGCTTTCTAGGCAAATCACAAGCAGGCGCCTGCTCACGCTATGATGATACAGCTTTCAGAAAGCCAACATATCGAAGCCACAGTATTTTTGAGGGTGCAAATTGTGTGTCACACCTGCAACAAGGTCATTTTCTCGTACCTTTCGGATCACAAAGTTTTTGCTCTTATCGACCAAAACAGTATGAGAAGCGCTTGAAAATCTTGGAGTCGCCAAAAACTTCAGATAGTGAGCAACCTACTGTCAAGACTGACATTATTTTTTTGAGCCGCAAAACTTCCTGTAAAAGCCAAGCTGCTGGGTTTCAAGACGAAACTGACTTTTACGAAGACAACAACTATGGTGTTCCTGTGTTAATACTGGAAGAGAAGGAGACTCGACCTGGATCCCAAAACTCTTCTCCCATCAATGGGCCGGATAACGCATGCCAAAGTGTTAGTGACAATCACCTTCAGTCAATAAAGCTTTCTGGTCTCTTGTCACATTTTCCATTAAGTGCTTCAGAATTACGCACAGCTAAGTCAATTTTGGAGATTCCAGTCAGTGAACCTTTGTCACCATTGCATGTAAGCTGTCTCGAGGACCCAGTATTTGGACTAAACTTGAGTGCCTTTTCTGCACAAACAAATAACATTTATCAAGACAGTCTTCCTTTCATACATAACTCCTCCGCATCTGTGAAATGTGTCTGCGATTCCCAGTCAACTCTTGAAAGAGGCAACGAGAGTTATGTGAAGTTTTGCATTACAAGCAATAGAGAAGATATATCGACCTTAAGGATGAATCTCTCTTCAGAAAGCATCTTACATTCAACAATTGACAACGTTTGCAAAGCCAATAATGAGATCCTGCAACAGAGCCAAAATGTTTCCACGGGTCTGGATGAACAAACATTTAGCAAGAAAATTGCCCGGAATGACCCAGTTCACGTGGACGCAAAACCTCTACCAAATTTAAGAAAGTGCAAAAGTCCATCTAAGAGTATTTGTGGTGACACCCGAAAGCATGTGAATGAATCTGAATTATTATATTCTTCACCTAAGGACGGAAAAGGGTCAATGCAATCATGGGAACGGCCCAAACAACAAAGTTCCAAGACTGTATTGTTTTTCAGAAATAACTTTGATTCTAGTCTAGTCAAAGAAATTCGAACCAAAGAAGAATTCCTGTCAGACTCTGAAATTTCCGAAGTGAAAGATATCTTTCAATGGACTGAACATTCGAAAGCATCAAGCCATCATAAAATGTTTAGCCTCCCCAGAGAAAACAATATCCATCGGAGTCAATTAGACCGAGAAGAAACTTTTAAAAGTCCCATAAGTGGAGACAAACTGTTACAAACTGTTACAGAAGAACAAAACCAAAGCCAAAATGAGGCGCCCGGCAATATGTATAAAGTTTGGACAAAAATTGTTTATTCTCCTCGTCGTCCAGTGACCCTGCTAAATGATGATACATCCTCTAAACCCGCTTCACGAAGACCTCTGTCAGAAGATCTTGTTGACTCTCGGCTACCTCCTTTGCGAATCTACACTATAAGTGAAAGCGGTCAGGTTAGGTCACGCTTGTTTCGAAATGTTAGCGGTGTATTGGAATTAGTGTCACAAGAATAAAGATCGTCGATGTATCATTCTGTTCTGTAGTGCCGAGAGTGGAATTTCTTCAAGTTATCTAGTTTCTTCTCAATGTATTTCACACTTCTTAAGACGTTGTGTCCGCGAATCTCAACGACATTCATAATTTGATGTGCCTCATAATTTTCTCTCGTAGATCTCTTCAAAGCAAGCTTAAACTTACCAAACAACTTGATCCAAGAGGAGTCCCGTATGCCCCATCTGAGTAGCTCATAGTGGTTCCAAAGCTGCCACACGTAATTTCTCATAAGATGTGCATGATTGTTGTATTTCCATTGCAAGCTTTTAAACAGCTGGTAGATCTTGTCATCTTTAGATCTATGGTTTGATATTAGCACGCAAAATTGATTAAGCTCGTAGAGATTTGCTTCAGCTAATTCCCTTTTTTTTGACAGACTTTGGAAAAATTCTGGCAAATTCTCATATGTCTCCTTCGTGTCATTGAACTCTTCGGCAATTAAATCAATTCTCTTTGCCGTCATCGGCTGATCCTCAACAGAGTCGATAAATTTCTCAAAGCTGAGAATGTCCTTCTCAACAGGCTCGAACATGAGTATATAGATTTGCGTATATTGTAGAAAATCTTTTGTCGCTGCCTGCTTCTCCAAGATTTTCTCGCAATTATAAATTAGTGTGTCTTTGATCTCTTTTGCAGCCATTTCGAAGTCGCGCACTTCTTTCTCCAAGATCCGAAAACTTTGTTTGAAGTTTTCAGTAGTCAAC
This sequence comes from Metschnikowia lunata, assembly GCA_030583235.1. NCBI lineage: Eukaryota > Fungi > Ascomycota > Pichiomycetes > Serinales > Metschnikowiaceae > Metschnikowia > Metschnikowia lunata. Next base: position 13,193 of record JAJMHP010000088.1, read on the forward strand.
GCTCTGAATCCGATAGTCTTACCGGGCCAAGTTGGGGAAAAACACCAGGTTTGTGACTCTTTCACAATGAATTCGAGATCACTCATTTGTAAAATCTCGGGCTCCAACTTTCTTTCATAACCACTTTTCATCAGGACATCTTGTCTTTCAAGAGAGAGAAAAGTCTTTTCATTGTGGCTCAACATAGATCCGGTTGTAGATGAGTCCTCATCGTGGATCATAAAATATAGCTTTACTTTTGTGATTTTGTAGGGATCTACCGGCCCGTCTACTCCGATTCTTTGCCGAACCATTTCTTCATAGGTAATATGGCGGGATTTGGATTTCTGACGCGAAAAAGAACCCCCGCCACTCGCTCGTCTTTGAGCTTTGAGCTTCTTACTGTTTTGTTTTTGAAGTTGCAATTTTCTCAAATTCAGTTTAGTAGGAGCGAAAGAATTGAATTTTGGCGGAGACTGCTCGGGTGACACATCAATTCTTGAACTGTCTTTGCGATTTTGCTTTTCGGGAGAGACATGTGGTGTTTTCAACCCGGATTTCACAGAAAGGAAGAAGTTCGTTATCGCTTGGGTCATTGTGCGGGTAGCACTGGTAGTGACGGAACGAACACTGTCTGTTTCCATTTTTGTGAAAGCAAAAGGCTTTGCAATTATTTCTTTCTTGAATTGTCTATGTTGCTGAAGAATAAAAGACAATACAACAAACGAAAGAGCGAATGAGACAGATTATGTGAGGCTGCAACTGCTGGCTGCGAAAAGGTGGACAAAGGATTGCAACACATTTAAGCCGCACCGACGAGATTTGGGGCGTCCATGAAAGATACCCAAAGCTAAAAAATGAAGCTTATTTACTATCTTCATACTTTTCAAGCTCTTTTGATACATACGAGATTTTGACACCTAATCACTTCATTTTGAACCACTATACCCTAAAATTTCGATCCTGTCGTTTGTTAAGCTGTGCCTTGAGAGCTCTACAACTAATGCCCTGTCGTTTGGGCTTCCAGCACTCACTGCCGAACAAGTACCAGAAGACAGACACAAGCTGTGTGTTACAGACAGTATTTCTTCAAGCTCTTCCACCGTACCGCATATAGCCTGGGAGGTGAAAACTAAGTACTCAGTCAACCCTTTGATTTTTTGAATCTGGTCAAAAGGGGAAGTGTCCAAAAGTCGCTCATGTCTTTGCTTTATGGAGGTATGGACTTGGGCCAAAGAAGTCTCATAGTGAGCCCACGTAGACAAGGTCCTGAGAAGTATGCCACCCGAATCGAGCATGTGGAGAAGGCGTGTTACTACTTTTAAGTTATCCTGTGAGCTTTTTACTAAGTCCATAACTTCATCCTTGAGATCTTGAACGACGATAATAGAACCTTCTGTGTAGATCTGGACTTTTAACTCTTCGATTCGTTCCATAGTGGACTTAAGATCTTTGAGAAATTTGGGGACTGACAAGCATGAGTTGTCAACATCATTCAAATAATACTTGATAGCGCTGTATGCTTCTTTTTTCCGGTAAGTCACACAAAAAATGGGGTTCAACGGGTTGCAAAATTCTTTCTGTAAGAACATGGCAACTGAATGCACTGCCTTGACAATGAAAGTTTCGTCAAGAAATGCTCCCATGTCACATGAAACTAAAGTCAGTCTTTCCAGATGTAAATCTTTATCTTTTTTAGCTTCAGAAGACACAGGTTTCGGAATTTTTACTAATTTTGTTCTCAAGTCCAGCTTTCCAAAGATGTCGTTGTAAAGGTCTAAAGCTCCACAGTCTTTTGTGACAAAATTTTGTGTATGGCTAGTCAAAAAAGCATTGAAGTCTGCCATCGTAAAGCATGGAAGCGTTTCCGAATGATCCCTCTTACATACTTCAAAACATTTGGACCAGAGATATAAATCGAAACCATCGCCATTTGCGTCACTTAAACTCTCCAGTTTTGCTGAAAGAGGCGGTGCCTCTGTGTGCTTGTGCTTTTTTGTAAGCTCGTGCCAGTGTGTGGCTAGAATACCAAAGATGTGATGTTCCCCTGGCATAATTATTTATCCTCGGAAATTTGGTGTATTATTAAGCTGTTTAGAGTGCCTTTCGCTTGTAGTGCTGACTCAAGAGAAAACAGAATATGCACGCATTTTGCAGCCAATCTTGTGCGGCAGACCTACTAGAGAGGTCAACTTGCCCGGCAACGGATTGGCCACAACAAAGAATTCATAAATCAGACCACAGGAGAAAAAAAAAAAAGAAGAAAAAAAAGAAGAAGAAAAAGAAAAAGATGGCAAAACTCATCCATTGAATCTAAAAATACCCAAACACCATGGTTTAAATTGATGTGTCCCAGTGCTTTAGGGTATTCCTCTCAACCTTTCACTGCATGTAGCATTACAATATCAAGGATGTCACTCAAGACTAGAAATGCCATATGTTCAAAGTATTGATTCGGGCAAGTGATTTCTTTTTTTAACCGGTCAATTTCTCCGCAAAGCTTGGATTAATTTTGGATAAAGGCTCAACCCCAAACGCTTCGTGAAGTTTAGGTGCACGGGTGCACGAGGCAGCAGATGGGCGTGCCTTATCGACTGCGATGAGATGACATCGAGAAAGGCTGGATACAAGCAATAGTTGAACCACTAAACAAGACCTACTAACAATGGCCAAGGCACCTAAAAAGAAGTTCTCAACATCTGTCAGCCCAGGTGGTCCAACTGTATCGGCAGAAAAGCACATGAACTCCGTTTTCAAGTTCAACACCAATCTCGGGCAGCATATTCTTAAAAACCCACTAGTGGCACAAGGTATTGTCGACAAAGCGCAAATCAAACCCAGTGATATAGTTCTAGAGGTCGGTCCAGGTACTGGTAACCTTACTGTCAGAATATTGGAACAAGCCAGGAAGGTCATTGCTGTGGAAATGGACCCCAGAATGGCAGCCGAATTGACCAAGAGAGTACATGGTACACCACAACAAAAGAAACTTGACATCTTGCTTGGTGACTTCATCAAAACAGATCTTCCTTATTTCGATGTATGCATATCAAACACCCCCTATCAGATATCTTCGCCTTTGGTGTTCAAATTACTCAATCAGCCAAGACCTCCAAGAGTCTCAATTCTCATGTTTCAGAGGGAATTTGCATTACGTTTATTGGCCCGGCCAGGAGACTCGCTATACTGCAGATTGTCGGCAAATGTCCAAATGTGGGCCAACGTCACTCACATTATGAAAGTCGGCAAGAACAATTTCAGGCCCCCTCCGCAAGTGGAATCATCGGTGGTGAGAATCGAAATAAAACAGCCACGGCCTCTGGTTGATTTCGAGGAATGGGATGGCCTACTTCGGATCGTTTTTGTTAGAAAGAATAAGACGATCGCAGCTGGCTTCAAGTCGTCAAATGTGCTTGAGATTCTCACCAAAAACTACTCTGCGTTTTTGGCGCAACAAGACGCAGACTCGATGCAAGTTGACTCCAAGGCTGATTTGACTGCAACTGTCAAGCAGAAAATAGAGACCGTGCTCTTAGAAACGGGCTTCTCTGACCAAAGAGCGGCGAAGATGGACCAGACAGACTTCTTAAAATTATTGTATGCTTTCCACCAGGTCGGCATCCATTTCGCATAAAATCTTCTCATTCATTATCCATATATACTAATGCGACGTGAGATGTTCAGGTTATCTCCTTTTAGTTGTGTTTGAAGTGTCTTTTTCGATCACTTCGCCCACCCCACCCATGTCTTCTAGTTCGTCCTCCGCAATTCTGACTTGCTCTCTTCTCTCCCAGAATCTGTCCTCACAAAGATCGAAGGCTGCCTTCTTTAAGTACTTGCCCCGAGCATCTCTGTTACTGGAAATCGACCACTCCAAGAATTGAGGGCCTGTTCGGATGTAGAAAGCTCTCAAAGTTTCGAATGGTTTGGGATGTGGAAGCCATGGTCTGGGGTCTGGTACAGCATCTTCGTCCTCGGATTCTTCCTCTTCTTCTGCCTCGGGTTTCTCTTCGTCGTCATCCTCATTGTTATCTTCATCTTCGTCGCTCGCATCATCATCATCATCATCATCATTATCATCATCCTCGTCGTCATCTTCGGAATCGGAACCGACCTGCACTTTATCAAGCTCAGACAAGTCCTCCCACAAGACTTTCACACCATCGACTTTATTCAAGTCAATCGCGTACATCGAGTCCAAGGTAAACTCCTGGTCATTTTTCTCGAACATCCCACCAAATATGTAAAACGTGTCCTCTACAACACAGGTGGTCGCATTGAACCGCGGATGTGGTAGCTGGTTCATAACGGGGAACTCGATGCGATCGTTTTCCAACTCCTCTCTCTCCTCCTGTTGTCTAAGCTTTTCGAGTTGAGAAAGCTCTACCAAGTCACCACTATCCCCATCGTCGTTCAACTTGGCCTTTGCTAAAATCGAGTTTAGAATCTCCTCCAAATCCTCATCGCGGTTCTTTTCCTTTGGCTGTTCTTGCTTCTTCTTTTTTCTTGGCTTAAGAGCCACATTGAACCACCGATTGGTTTCTGTCTGATACGAAAATAAAGTGTTGTAAAACTGCGACTCAAGACTATCTTCGCTCTCGTCGAAATCATAAACGCCTCCAAATAATATTCCTCTATTCTTGTGAGCCACCATGGAACATCCAACACGAGGAGAAGGAGTGAATCCTTGCTTTTTTCTCCTCTCTAGACGAATGGCTTTTGGATCCGATTTCATTTTCACAAGCCAAGCATCGGTGAGAACTTTCCCTTTTTGGATGCCCTTCTTTGCCTTGATCTTACAGTAACCACCATATATCACGGCACCTTCTGCATGTGGAACCAAAGAATGTCCAGATCTGGCATCAGGGAGAGTATGAGTAGGAGGGAACTCAACTTGTGTCCACTTGTACGTTGTAATATCAAAAAGCCACATGTCCAGGAGGTAAGTAGTCAGAGTACCCAAGTCCCGGAAGCCTCCATGTAGAAGAATGTAATTCTTCCAGGTACACAACCTATGTCCTGATCTGGGCGAAGGTCCCTTTTTCACTTCGATCTTCTCCCACTCTTTAGTTTCAGCGTCTAAGACCCACGTATCTCCATAGTGATAGAATGTAGATTGTTTGGGAGAAGAAAATTCACCTCCAAACATTAAAAGAATTCCCGACGGATGTGCACACATAGCATGAGATGAACGAGGAAGCGGGGCGTTTTTTGAGGAAATTTTTCTCCATGTGTTGTTCTCAATAGCATACGTGTAGAGCTCGTTGTAAAATTTGGAGAGGCCATCAGCAGTCACTTCTCCCCCGAAAAGAATCAATTCCCTTTTCCCTTGAATAGGCGACGCTACAAGAGTTGGATTGAGACGTTTAGAGGGTCTGGGTGACACAGCGATACTGATTGCATTGAATTCCTCTTGCTCTTTGGCATATTGCTCTAAAATCGCATCGATGTCCTGGTCATCCTCATCCTCGCCCAATTTCTTTGCCAATTTCTTCTGTTTCGAGTCAGACTTGGCGGTATTTTTTTTCTGCTTTTCAGCGGCCCGTGCCTTCTTGGCCTCTTTGGCCTTCTTATCCTTTTTGGCCATCTTATGGATGAAACGAGTGACTGGACTTTTCCTTCTATGTTGGTGATTTCACTTGTCACTTTCATGCAACGTGCGCGTCCGCAGACGAGATGCGCAACCGAGACTTATCAATTCGACATCCTACCGATGCTTACATGTTAACACTGGGAGAAAAAAGATAGATTGCAAGATAAAAGAGAAGAAGAGAGGATAACGTAACACTTAAGCTTTTAATTCCCATACGGATCTCTGGCTGTTTAAACTCTACGAATGTAAGCCTACGTGCCTTCTCAAGTGTCTGACTCTAAACTTAATGCAGCATTTGAATTTCAACAAAAAGTCGCCTTGTTGAAGACCCAGTAACATAAACATTATGCTACTTTCATCCAGAACTGTCTTCTTAAATTCTGACTCATACCCATGCTCCTAAACCGAAATGGTCTTCCAGATGTTCAAACCGTCACCGCCTGTAGACACTAAACATCCGGGGATTTGCTTGTGCCACCTGACATCCTTGACATCTCTTTGCCAGTGGACAAACAACAACTGTGGTGGGATATCGCTCAACTCCTGGGTCTCTTTCCGCTGCTGTGCAATCTCTTCATCATCAGCCTCCACAGCCAAATCCCACAACGTGACTGTGTTGTCTTCGGATGAGACTGCGATGATTGACTCGTCCAATGGATTAAACGAAATCGACGTTATGGCCGACTTATGGAAGTCGTAGTGAGCCACAGGCGCCGGGGTCTCCTTCCCTCCGAAGGTACGTAAGTCCCATACACCCCAAGACCCATCGTCGTGGCCCGACGCCAACAAATGGTTGATATTGTTGCTCCATGAGATCACGTTGACATCTGTGGTGGATGCAGCAACGGAAATGACGGGCTTGTGCTTCTTTGACCTGGTGTCCCAGATCCGCACGTACCCATCACATCCACCAGATGCGAAAACTGTCGTTTCACCAGTCGACCATTGGATATCTTCAATGGAGCTGTTGGATGCGGTGAAGGGCGTTTTATCCGTCACCCAGCTGGACGTTGTGCGCGAAGTGAGGTGGATTCTGCCCAGGCAATCGCCGGTCAATAAGGACCCTGTGTTGATCAAGGGAGACCAATCCAAACCATACCCCTCTACATTTCCGTGTACACGCACGGTGTGAAGAGGCCTTTTGGAGGCCTTGGGGATGGAATACCCGGGAGTGTCAAACGCCTTCATCTGAGCGCTCAAGTCAAAAATTTGCACCTCTCCATTCTCTTGCAGAAGTGCTGTGAGGTACTCACCCGTTTCTTTGGCGTGTGGTGAGACTCTTACTCTGTTGGTTGTGCTTTTAAGTGGGATTATCTCGGACATCATGACTGGGTCGACGTGGATATCGTCGTCGTCGTCATCATCATCATCATCGTCTTCTTCCTCTTGCTCTTTAACCAAGGTTTTCGATAATGAAGACAATTTCATCGAAATCAATTGGTTGTCTTTAACCTTGGACGCTTGTGTGGCCGTCGTCACATAAACAGAGGCAGGATAGCTTCTCCTTTCCGAGCCTAAATTGTCTGGCATGATGTCGAGCGTCAAACAAGGCCATGGCATGTTGACGTTATGGAGCATGTCATACACTGTGGGGTCTGCCTCCAATACTTCGTCGGGACCCAAAGGCTTGGATCTATGAGGCAAGTATAGCGTAGATTCAGAGGCTTGTTCTGGTTGTGCTTGCTTCGATTGCTTTGGTTGCTTTGGTTGCTTTGGTTGCTTGTCTGATTCCATTTCTTCGATTTTTCCGGAAACAGCCTCCCCTTCCATATTTTCGTCATCTTCTTCATCTTCACCTTCTGAATCTAATTCAATGATTTCTTCGTCAGACTCAAACTCGTCCCCATATGGGTCCTCGAACTCTCCCATCTCGACATCCTGCTCGTTGTCGACGTGGTCTTTCAGAAGAGGCGCAGAGTCCGAATCTGTTTTCACAGCAGTTCTGGGTTGTGAGATATCTTCTTCAGCGCTTCTCTTCACCATGGTGATTGTGGTGTGACTTTTATATTGTCATCTGCAATGCTGATAGGCTTCTGGGGATGAGGCGAGATGAGCCATGGAATTTTTCAGATCACGTGATGCGAGTCTGGCCCTGAGCAAACGATAAACATAAAGCATATATGAAAGCACATTGGCTTCACCACCACATTATGAACTAACTTGGAGAGTATTAGAGATTCAAGAAGTAGCAGTTTCGGTCCCAAAGCCCTGTCGTAACTGAAAAATGCATATGTTGTTTGTTTAGGCAGTGAACGTACATTACCAGATGAGTCTAAACAAATAGAAAAACCATACAAAACATCGAAAAGAATAAAGAAAAAAAAAAAGAAAAAAAAAAAGAAAGCTTTCATGATCACCTTATTGGGAGCTCAAAGCATTTATCACTCTTGCCAAATGCTGCTCGGAAATGTTCTAGTTGGAGCAATGGTCTGATCTTGTCATGGCTTTGCTGTACTGCTTGGTGTACAGGTCTTGGTCTACGCTATAATATCTGTTGCAACCATCGATAATAACTTCCCCACATTTCATGGAACGAAAAGCGTTTCTCGACCAAGAGCCCCCTCCTGGGTATGTTGCTGGTGTTGGGAGAGGTGCCACCGGGTTCACTACGAGTGCGGATACGGGGCCAGTGCGGTTTGAGTCTCTGGTTGGTGATGAATTGGAAATTGAAAATGAAGGCCACGAAGTCGGTATATTGGTCCAAACATTGCAAAGGTCGACAGAAGATGACGAAGCTGATCGTATCTACGATGAAATTGATCGGCGCATGGCCAGTCGTTTGAAAAGAAGAGGTGAATACCGGAACTTGGTGGAACCCACGCAAAGTGTTGAAATTCCAATTGGAACAGGCTCAATACAGCGAGAGTTTACGCTGTTAAAAAGTGAGCTAGCCCGTGTTAGCATGGAGGAGTGGGAAAATTTGCCAGAAGTTGGCGACTTGACTCGAAAAAACAAGAGACAGCGTTTGCTTGACCAACAGCATCAGAGAGTGTATGCCGCACCCGATTTACTTATTTCTGGTGCTGGTTCTGGCCTAAAAGACAGCCCTGAATCATCAGTACGGATAGGCAACAATGAAGGAAATGCAGCATTGTTGTCTGAAATTGATGAATGGGAGCAGAAAACTGCCATGAACGGCAACTTGGACAAAGGTAGGTCAATTCTAGCATCCTTGCGTAAGGCAGAGCCATACAAAGCAGATCTGTGGATCTCTTCGGCCCGTCTTGAGGAACAAGCCAGACAAGTTCAACAGGCTAGACTGCTTATAAGGAAAGGTTGTGATGTTATTCCTCATAACGACCAGATATGGTTGGAAAACATACGTCTTCATCGGAGCGAAGGCACCAAAACGTGCAAAGCCATCATGAGTGAAGCACTACGACTCAACTCAGAATCAGAGGCTCTCTGGTTTGCCGCTATTGATCTTGAAAATCCAGGGGATGTGATTTCCAGACGAAAAATTACCATGAAAGCCCTTGAGTTTCTACCGTCTAATGCAAATCTATGGAAAGCGCTTATTGAAATGGTCGCTAGCGATGATGAGAAGATTCGTCTTCTTGTCCGTGCAACCGAGCTTTGTCCTAGTGAATGGGATCTCTGGCTCACGCTTGTCAATATTTCGAGCTATGGCGATGCGAAATTAGTGCTCAACAAAGCGAGAAAACAATTGCCAAAGGAGGCTAAAGTGTGGATTACAGCGTTAAAGCTTGAGGAAAGAGAGAACTCGCACGTTTCTCTTGACAAGCTACGTACCATGCTTACCAAGGGAATCAGAGAGTTGACCAAACGAGGGGTGATTAAATCGCATTCGGATTGGCTAAAAGACGCGATAAAAGCGCAAGAGGAAGATTTCACCAAAACGGCCCAAGCAATTGTGAAAAGCACCTTGGAAACGGTCGACGATAATGAATCCCTGGACACTATTCGTGGATTTGCAGAGATTGTTTTACCCGCCAACCCTGCTGTTGCTAGCTACGTTTACCAGTTTATTGCTGAGCGTCATCCGAAATCCACAAATGATTGGACAAAACTCTTTGGCTTGCTCAAATCGGAACCTTCCAGGTTGTATCAGATGTACGAGTTAGCCATTGCAAGCAATCCCAAAAGCGAAATCTTACCATTGATGTATGCCAAGGACAAGTGGTTGTTGAGCTCTGATATTTCCACCGCAAGAACCATTCTCCAAGCCGCAGGAAATGCAATGCCCCATAGTGAGAAAGTCTGGGTGGCTCGGATTAAACTTGAAGTTAGAAATCATGAGTTTTCGCATGCCTTGGCGATTTCGAAGGAAGCTGTCGATCGATTACTGGATGCATCGCCGCGTATGTGGTATAAGCACATACACATTCTCCGGTACTGCTTCTTGAGGCACATCACAGATATTTCAGTCGATCTGATTTTGAGGGCTTCCCAGAACGCGCTTGACTTGTTCCCTGAGAATCCAAAGTTGTACCTTCAGCGGTCTCAAATTTTGGTTGAGTCGGGAGATAAAACAGCTGCTCGCGAGTGTCTTTCTATTGGCACTAAGATGTGTCCTGAGTCCCCTGTGATCTGGCTGTCACTAGCCAAGTTGGACCTTGATTTATCAGCAGGAGCCCGGGCCCGATCCGTCTTAGATTCAGCGATTTCGCGTTTTCCGGAAGAGCCTTCCTTATGGGAAGCTAAAATCAAGTTGGAATTTGATCTTAAAGACTTTGTCACTGCCCGTCAACTCATAAATAGAGGGTTGAGAAAATTTCCAACCTATTCCCAGATATGGGTTCTTCACTTGAAAAACATACCGAAGATGTCACACCGAAAAAATGCATTTCTTGATGCTCTCAAAAAGACAAACAACTCTACCAGTGTGCTTCTTGCTATAGGGGTCTTCTTTTGGATAGATGGAAAGCATGCAAAAGCGAAAGCTTGGTTTGAGCGTGCTTTGAACTCGAGCAAGGCGAATGGGGACGCATGGGGGTGGATGTATTGTTTTCAAAAGCGGTATGGAACTGAAGCCGATGTCAGTGAGTTGGTGAATTATTGTTCGAGACTGTTGGACGATATAAATACTGGTGAAAGCTGGAACTCCATTGTGAAACATCCAGATCAGTTGGGGGATACGCCTGTTCAGTTACTTGAAAAGGTGGCTGAAGCGCTCACTTCAACTTCAGTACGAACATAGGCTTCATTGTACACTATATAAGGCTATCTTATTAGGTCAATTTGACATTTTGCCGTACTCTTCGTAAATTCTCAAATTCAACGCACTCAAGAAGCATGGAATCTGATGCTTTTCGTTGACCCACCGATCCACCAAGTCCTCGCAAATGTTTTTAAATTCTATGTCTCCATTAGCCTTCAAAGACCTGGTATGCACATCAATTATGAGATAAGGAACGCTTTCATTCTGATCACCCGTTGAGATGTATCTGGAGACGAGTTTTATCTTCGAGCAAAGGTCGTTGGGGTTGATCGGGCTGGGAATAAATTCGATCGTGTACCCAAAAAACCGTGAAATAATTGCCATGATATCCCGACTTTTGTCTACGTAAACCGACCTAAGTCTGCTGATTCTTTTCACGAGTTGGTCAATCTTCGTTTGCAAAAGATCTTTGTCATTTTCTTGTCTTGCAAAAAGTGACCTTGGTATAGAATCCACATCCTTCGAATCGATGTACTTCGAAATTAAATCCTCATTTTCTTTTCGAAGTAAATCCAATGTTTCTTGCTTGATAGACTGATCTGCAGACAACGGGTTTGAACGAAGTCCGAGAATCTGCTGCGAGGGGCGGTTGGCTTGATCCTTGGTCACTTTGAGCATCTTATTGAGATTGTCACATTCTTGCTGGAGAGTCTTCACTTGTGATAGGAGCTCCAAATTCTCATTGCGCAAAGAGTTTGCTGCTTTTATCTTAACGTCAATATCGTCGACGAGCCTTGGTCTTTTAGTAGGCAAGTTATGGCCAATATCAGATACGGAATGATCCTTCCGCAACAGCTCGATTTCCTTTTTGTAATCATCAACCAACTTTTCTAAATTTGTCAAGTATTGATTCATGGCCAACTTCTCTGTGTTGTCAGTGCTTGGAGGTGATGTTTGTTTCGACGTCAGGTCATCCAAATCTTTCAACGACTTCCTCAAAAACTCAATTTCCTTACCATTGAGTAGCTTTGTTTTTTCCAAATCTCTTATTTTTTCGTCTTGAGAACGCAACTGTTGTTTCAAAGAGTCTATTTCAGGAAGATATTGTGACTCAATGTTACGTTGTAGGTCTTGGCAGTTTTGTTGCAAAGCGTTGAGTTCAGTTTGTGATTCATTGTACTTGTCAACTAGCACAAGATTTTTGTTTTGGAGCAATTTGTATGCCTGGACAAAGTCAGACACAACCTCTTGTTCTGTTGAGTTTTTTTCTCCTTCCACAGTTGAGCTTATCATACCAAAATACTCGTCAAACTTAGCTTGCAATTCAGTATTTGCTAATTCGAGTTGAGCAACCCGACTTTGGGCAAATTCCAGGTTCCTCACCTTTTGCATAAGTGTATTGTTTTTCTGTTTCAAAAGCTCTATGCTTGTTTTCAGCTGTAGAAGTCGGTCGAACTTGAACTGTAGCTCGTCATTTGTCTTCTGAAGAGACGCTACGCGAAGCTTCAACTCCTCGTTCCGCTTTTTATAGTTAGTCTCTAATTGCACTTTCAAGAGCTTAGACTTCTGCAAGAGCTCATCGTTGAGATGCGATAATTCATTGTTCTCAGACTCGAGCACCTTAATTCTGTCCCTATATTGATCGTTGGCAGAAAGCTCGCGATTTAGATCTGAGCGTAAATGCTCACATTGATTGGTTGTTTTTTGTAGCTGTCGCTCATATTTGTCAACTTTGGCTGTGAGTGCCTGTTTCTCTGCTCTGAGGGTTTTCACCTGTTGCTCGCTCTCGCTAGAGGATTTACCAGCCGTCTCTTGCTGGTTTTTCACTTTCAGCTGAAGTTCTTTGCGCTGGTTATAAACAAAATCAAAATTGCTCTGTAGCTGGGCTAATTCCTCGTTTTTGCGTGTAAGAAGCAGTTCATATCTTGCAACGCAAGACTCTTTGCTCTGTTCGAGTAGGCGTTTTTCAGTCTTCATTGACGCTAGCTCGTACTCCAAGCGAGCCACCTTTTCCCTCAGTTGTAGATGAGAACCTTCAAGATGCAGTGGCTGCTCCAAAAAGGGAGACAGGCTATCTTCGTGCATTAGGATTACGTGTTATGTGTTTTGATGTAAAACTGTACTTCAAGAGAGGTTGCAGTAAAATGTAGCACTGCGCCGCGCGTTTACTTTCGAGCGCAGGCCGAAGTCAACATGGTTCAAAACTTCAAATATTAGGGACAACTTTGTTTTCCAAACTGTTTTATTTTATTATGAACTTGACTTATTAGCTTCCGCTTTGAGGGAAATCTTTGTAGTGGGTTCACAATCTGCATGAATTCAATTTAAAATAAAAAACTTCAACACCTTGAGTCTACCTACTCAAGTTGTCCGAAAGAGCCCGTAGCGGTCGCGTGGGGCCTAATCACAAGTGCACCAAAACACACACCCGTGCCTCGCGGGCGTTGCAATCCCTCCGAAAATGCCATACAACCCCACGTCTCAAACCCCCCACAATACAGAGACAATGTCCAAAGTGTATGTCCTTTTAGCGCCCTGGGTTCTATTTATGTCCCGTTTAATACTGACTGTACAGGCCAAGAAATTTCAAGCTCCTCGAGGAGTTGGAGAAAGGTGAAAAAGGTCTCGGTGCCCAATCAATCTCTTACGGCTTGACCAATCAAGACGACATCACCATGACAAATTGGAATGGCACCATTTTGGGCCCACCGCATTCGACGCATGAAAATAGAATTTACTCCTTGAGCATTGTTTGCGGTAAAGATTACCCGGAAAAGCCTCCCACGGTGACGTTTGTTTCTAAGATCAACCTCCCTTGTGTGGACTCGCAGGGCAATGTCGTGGTAAGCGAGTTTGACACATTGAAAAACTGGAAGAGATCCAACACTATGGAGATCATCCTCTTGGAATTGAGAAAAACCATGGCATCTGCATCGAATAAGAAGTTACCCCAGCCTCCTGAAGGCTCTTGCTATTAAGTTGATAAATCCCACTTTAACACACAACATCTTGGTAACCCAGTAGATACAAGACTCGTGGCAGGTGTCTCGCACTTTCAAGGACACTTTTCAGACAAGAGCCATGTTTATGTCCACTTCCACTGTTACGACCTTATAGGCATTCAGCAAACAATCGTATTACTTCAAATTCACAGCTTATTCTCCCTCCGATTGTGACTCGAGCCATTTCGCTAGGTCTGCCTCTGCTCGCAAAAACCTCTGGATTTCATCACCATATTTTGTCTTCGCGGTCTCGTTTGTTTGCGTGTTAGTGACTTCGATGTTGATCCATCTTTCTCTTTTAACCTTTTTTCCTTCGATAACTTTGGTATACGGTTGTAGGCATCGCTGGAATACACGCTTAAAGGGTATGCAGATGGTCTCCAGAACTGAGTTGTTTGGTGAAATTTTAAACGTGCACTCCAGCTGTGAAAGAGACTTCAATGAGCATTTGTATCTTTGAGGATTTTTCAACTGCTCATTGTAAATGCTCTGTACATTTTCCCATGTGTGTACTGGAGTCGGAGGAGACATGGAATAGATGTTTGAAGTACTAGTTGTGCTTAGGTCGTCGTTAGGTTAAAGTATAGTAAACTGGTCGTAGGCAGCCGCACTACCTCATTGTCGCACTTCTTCGCTTATCTTGTGGTCAACTTTCCCATCAGGGGACAACTTGTGAGTGCCAAATTAAAACTTATAAATTGTAATAGTATAAACGGGGACTCTAAGAAGTTCTTGAACTGCAGAAACTTGAGCAAGATTGCTAAGCTGGCACTTCTCTGCAACGGAAACAACCTCGTAGCAGCGCCTCGCAATAACTTCTGTGTCTATCCTATTTATCCCACCCACTGAACAAGCCTGATCTTAGCACTTGACATCCACTCCGCGGCGTTTTTCTGCCTCTCTCATCTCAAACATCACCTGCGCACCAACAAATAGAGCACCAGATGACAAGACAAGGTAAACCAAGCCATCGGAAGTACTTACCAATGCCTTTAAGAGGGCCACAGTCCCATCGTTTCCCAAGCAGAACCCATATAAGTTTGCTATCATCATCATCCAGATGTTAATCACGGCCCCTACAGCACACAAGTGCCTGTACCATGGTTTGGCATAATACTTTTTGAAGTACGCCGTGGCAAAAATCTCGGGGAGCAAAAAAAGGACAACCAACCAACCCCACATTAGAAGCTTTAGCTCGATATCATGCCATATTGCAACAAAACTAAAGACCAACAACGAGTTGAGGATTCTTGAGGTGTACCCGCCAGTGCCTGCACCGGCGCCTCCCATTGGTATGTATATGTAACGAAGCACCCACTTGTTAAACGACCGGTGCCATGCCCTCCAAAATGAAACTGCGGAGTAATTGTTGTCCATGCAGCGAATCATATTCTCTGGAGGATCGATGCCATCAAGCAAACTCCAGAAGCGGAATAAGCGCCAAGGAATAAGAAGCTTGAGCCAAATAATGTTAAGATTGAACATACCCAACATCGATAACTGAAAAGGAGTGTCTCCGTCCCACGCCTTCGTTTTTGACACAGCCACGACGTACATGAAGTGCAAAAGAAACTCCATGACTAAAACACAAAACATGAGGCGGACACCATACACCAATATTCTTTTTAAGTCCTTTGTTGACGACGCCTGGTGGTAATTTGACTGATATATATAGTCATTGAATGTGATGATAGGACCTCCAATAAAGAGAGGAGCGTAGCTAAGGTATGCAATATAGTTAGCAAAGGAGTAGTCCTCAATTGGAAGTGGTGCATTTAATCTAGCTCTGTCATCCAAGTCTGAAGGAACCACTAAGTCAGACTTTTTCAGCCCTGCCTTATCTAAATCAATAGCTTGTTCTGAGGTTTCCAATTGAAATTTTCTATCCAAAAAGTCAATTGCAAAGGATATCATGCGGAGAAGCGTGAAATTGAAAAAGACATCCCAACGAGCAACAATCCCATGGAACCCATTGTCAACAAGTGATATGTTCGTCGGAGTATTCTTGAACTTGTGGTTGATGAAAAGAGTTGCTATACCGTACGCCCAAAGACAAGTCTTTGCCACTTTGGGCGCTTTAATGCCTTTGGCCATGAGATACATGGCCATCACGTGAATGGCAATACGCAACGTGTTTGTACCATGCAAAAGAATAAGAAACCCGCAGCCATAGCATAAATCGAAAATCGTTCTCTTTTGACTTTTGAAAAGCGAAACTGCCCTTCTCAAGAATGTATGGCTTAGTAAAATCGCCCAAATCATCCAAAAGTTGTCTCGAAGAAACCTATACTGCTGATCCGAGTTATCAACTTTCCGGCCAAGCATCCAACCATCGCTCAAAAGATGCTGGAAGCGAGGGTAGTTTTGATTTGTTTCATTTGATGCTTCCATGGCCGTCTTATACATCAAAGGCACGACGATGGCAAACACCAAGAGGTAGAATTTGAACTCGAGTGTGTGCCAACGCGATTCCGGGTTGGCTCTGGCAATCACGGCTTTTTTTTTCGTCAAATCCTTGGGGGCATGAAGTCTAGCATCGAGAGTCTCCAAGGAGAAGAAGTGAAGGAATTCGTCGAGGATCTGCATACCCAATGCCATCGCCCACACGTTGTGGTTGATTGAAGAATATTTGTTCAATAAAAATATGCAATGCGCAGACCGCGACTGGGACTGGGACCGCCTTGCATTGAAGCGCTAGTCAAAAACAAAAGAATACCGAAGCATTGCCATTAACAGTCATGAAGTTTGCATCTTGCTTGGGGCGAGAGGTTCTTCAGAGTTGAGAATATGTTTTTTTCTGAATGGGTTAAGATAAAATTTTAAAGTGGATTTTAGGCAGCTCTTTTCTAGTTTTTATTTTCTATCATTTTTAAGAAGGTGACATTGTCTGCGAAAGTCTTTGTCAACTCTCCGACCTTAATCACAAAGTTTGAAAAAAAAAACACTTTGAGCTATGCGAGAATATGGTCAGGACCTCTGACATTTTCAAGGTTCTGGGAAAACTTCGTTTTTTTTGAGCGAGTAAAAGGAAAAAAAAAAGAGACTCATAATCCTTTCAGATTGAATCAACTGCTGCAAATTAGGCCTGCCAACTGCCAATATGTTACTGCGCGCACGATCCATTTTGCACATGGCAGGCAACATGTCGATATAGCACTTCCCGTCAATAACGTTCCATTCTCTGTGAGCTACAGATACACCCAATCTCACCACCATGTCTGATGATTTTGAAAGAAGACCCAATCCCAAAGGTTGGGTTCCACCGAAGGCGCCGTATAATCCTTATGACCCCACTGACATACGGCCAGCTGAAGGCTACCCATCAGAATTCAAGGTGCCGAGTGACGCTCCCCAAGGGTTTTCTTCGTTACCCAAAAACCCAACTCAATATAAAAAAATCAACGAAACAATGAAGAGACTTAATTATACCCCTAGACCTATGTCGACGCTATACCCAGGACAGTATATGGTGTTACGTAAAGTTGATACTAACCAGAGGCTAAACACAGGTACCAGGTGGTTTGGAACGTTTCTAACCGGATCGCTTCTTGTATACTTCTCCTTTTTCTATAGATGGAATGATGGCCGGGAAAATGTTATGTCGCCTTTTTTCAGGGCAAGGCTCCAGCTAAAAGAGAAAATCTTTGGCCTCAGTAACCAAGAGTATGAGGACTTGTACCATCCGAAAGATGCAAACTCAACCGTTAGAAGTGTACGTGACACCGACTATATCCCAGAAGAGATAAGAAGGACCAAGGAAGGTGAGTTCGCATTGAACAGGCCCTCAGAGAGACACGTATTGGAGGCAAAGAGGCTTCAACAGGAGCAAGAGGAAAGGCTTTTGCGTGAATTTGATATGCACCGCGAATTTGCGAAAGAATTTATGGATGTTAAGCCAGAAGACAAACCAAAAAAGAGGTTCTGGTTCTTTTAGATTCTCGATTTCAATACAGGAATGAGTGAAGTAGGAGGCGCTATGGCACAGACATGCCTCGACTTCATAGAACAATTGTCGTTAAAACCTCCTCCTTTGCGAGGTGTCTCATTTAGGCAAATTTCAGTCAACTGTCTAACAATGAGAACCGGCGGTAGTGATGATCGGGCGGGAATCTACAACCTGTATTTTGGAATTATACAGGGGATTTGAACTCACTATTACCATTGTAGTTAGCTGACAATGGGTCAGCTCCAACTAACCGGCTTTCCCACCCTAAGTGTTGAAAAGCCAGACTGGTTTTACCAGAAGATCTCACTTAATACATTAGGCAGATATAAGAACCCTGACATCCTTCAATAGATCGCAAATTCTAATCAGGCGCCCAAAACGAGTCCTAGCCGTATTTCACCCCCACATTTTACCAAGTTAGAGCTTCTATGTTTTTTTATCTTTTTAAAGAAACATCATATTATAGGGATGACCCTAAGCTAGACACATTTTTTTTTTTTTTTTTTTTTTTGAAAGAAACATCATATTTGTTAGGTTAAGGATGCCCGAATTGCATGATTGCTCAGTGTAATGGTAGTGTTGACTAACTAAACAAAGCTGGCCTTTCCAACATAGGGGAAATAGCCACTATATATAGACTCGAGCCAGCGCAGCGAACGCCACGTGACAACTACTTGTAAGAGACTAAAATAGATGCAGTCGAAGACTGCATGTCAGTCTGGTTTCAGACTCGTATGGTACCAGCTCCCTGACAATATTACAGGGATGCCACACATGCCTTACTCCGCGACGAACAACTAGATCACTATGTAAAGCACCCGTAATAGATCGCAACCGCACGTCATGTTCTTAAGCTGGGCCTAAGCATGGGGATCTCCAGAATTTACTCTGGCGAAGATTTCCTGCCCTATCTGAGATCAACTCCTCGATCGTACCTGTGAAGAACCGCTGTCATCGGCCCAACGGATTCGTCCGATGGAGTGCCCGAAACAATAGTCTTTTTTTTATTTAAGGAAACATCATTATACAGGGATGCACCTAAGATAGTCTAGGAGCTGGAGAGCTATAGCATTTTCCATGTACCGGCGCCAAACTGAAAAGGCCCTCTTCACCATGAAATTACAGATCAGAGAAAAATGCTATAAGCTGACATATTCTTACGCACCCTGTTTCTGAAAAATCCGGTTGTATAGTGTAGTGGTTATCACTTTCGGTTTTGATCCGAACAACCCCGGTTCGAATCCGGGTACGACCTGCCTAATTTTTTTTACAGAAATTTTTCCCTGCGACCATTCTGCCCTTGATTCAGGAATGTCCCTGAAAATATTCAGAAAAAACAGCCGTTACCCGCCACGCGCGCATCAGCCATATATAGTTGAGACATCCCCTCCTTGTCACAGGCTTTCTTAACTAACGCAAAAATCACAGCCACTCACGACGTTAAAGCATCCCGTTGAGGTTGAACCCATTATGGCGTTCTTGACCCATGACCACCGGGGTATTGTTGTACTTTTCAGCGGTGGACTGGAGACTAATTTGTTGATCTTGGGTGCAGCATTCCATCGGTGAATATTCGCTATTCCTAAGGGACTGCCTTCGTGCGCCCGTATGGGGAGTGCTGCAAGGATTGACTCTACATTTCCTCTGAATTTCTTCTTTAATAATGCAGGGAATTCGCCCCAGGGTTTGTATCCTGCCAACATCAGTAAAAATGTAGATTTGAACGTTGTGGTGCCAATCCTTCCCGTTTAGCACTTATACTATATCAAGTGTCGGGTACTAGTTCTTAAGTTCGCACAAAGTATTTTCCTGGTTTGTCTCGAAGCCTCAACTCTTGGCGTAGGGAAGAAGGTTGCTTGCAGAAAATTTGAACCGGGATCAACACCAACAAAAAAAAAAAAAAAAAAAAAAAAAAAAAAAATAAATGAGGGGAGAAAATAGTCGGCTACCGCGACTCCACACTGTGGAGCGTGTCTAGAAAAATACTATTGAGCGTGTCTTATAAATCACCACGCCACTCTTCACCACAATACATTCCTAATGGCTAACTCACTATGAAATTGAAACCCTGGCTCTCTTTGTACGTCTTTGCGATATTTTTACAAAGCTCGCGTGCCCTGAGCGGCCTTCTCCATAACGAAACGGAATTGGCATGCTTTCAAGCCCAAAAAATTCCAGCCCAAGACCAATGTCTCTTCGTCCGTGAGCATTGTAGCGATCTAGGTTACCAAATTGGCAATGTGGATTACTTGAGGCTTTACTACTGCTCTCAAATTCGAAAAGGATCGCTCGCCTTGATATTTGGTGGCATCTTGCTCTGCTTTGTGTCTCTTGCCCTTACTGCCTCAGACTATCTTTGTCCCAACTTATATTCTATCTCGAGGTTCTTGCAGTTGTCGGATAACCTTGCAGGACTCACACTTTTAGCACTTGGGAATGGTGCACCCGACGTGCTCTCCACATTTAAGGCGTTGGAGGTTGAAGCCACTGGATTGGCCGTGTCAGAGCTCATGGGAGCTGCGCTTTTCATCTTGACCGTGGTGGTTGGTGCCATTTCCTGGGCACGTCCTTTCAAAGTACCGAGATTTCACTTTGTGAGAGACATCTTGTTTTATTTGGCAATATCATTCATCTGTCTTTTGGTTCTCATGATGGGAAAGCTCACATACTGGAGCTCAGTATTGCTCTTTTCGACCTACGCAGTATACGTGGTGGTGGTACTTTTTAGCCACTCAGTCCTCTGGGCGAATGTAATGCACAGTGTCAACATCGCGAGGCTCAGGAGTACTTATGACGAAGACTCGGTCTCTGACCTTGGTGATAATCGCATCGAGTACTTCATAACAGACCATGTACCTCACCCATCCATCGACACTTTGACGTCATCAGTCCTTTACCCGGAAGAGCGAGAGGAGTTTGACGCTTTTTTGAATACACACCCTCACAATGCAAGAGATGAACGAGCATTGATTGAAACGGGGTCGTATGGTTTGAAACTTCTTTTGAGAAATTTATCAAAGAACTCACTGGACCTAAGTCAGATTCCCTCAGCTGTAACTCTTACGAACGACCGTCCCTTGACTGCAATTGGAACACCTGAGCCTGTCGAAAATTCTGATACGATTACACCGGAAAACACCGCAGTCGTGCCACCTGTCGGTGAATTAAAGAAGATCAATTCATCTTGGACTAGTTTGGTATTTCCGTCGATTGATTTAAGCGCAAACCTTCTTAGCAAAGTGCATGCTGTTATCACTTACCCCACAAATATTTTTATTCGCCTCACAACGCCGAACAGAGAACAAGCGATAGATTACGCGCAATCACTCTCCTACAATGCATTCAACTTTAACACTCCCGCCATGGATACCTCGCTAGATGAAGACGTGTCTACCTTTGATTATGAACTGGATATGAAGCTCTTCAAAGTACAACTAGTGGCATTCCCGGCATTCGTGGCGCTTTCTTGCTTCCAAACTTCATGGTTACTTTGTACAATTCTTCCGTTTATCGTTATTCTATTCTACGGAATTACATTTTTTGTTCCCAAGGACTGTGCCGATTTGAAAAGCTTCACATGGAGCCATGTTCTATGGAATTATCTGGGGTCCTTTATTGGTTTTATTGCATCTATCATATGGATTTCGACCTTCGCTACAGAGATTGTTGCCATGCTCAAGGCAATTTCTGTTATTTTTGCAATTAGTGATGAAGTTTTGGGAGCGACCGTATTTGCATTGGGCAATTCTGTGGGTGATTTAGTATCCAACATAATAATCGCTAGGATGGGCATGCCGGTCATGGCGTTCGGTGCATGTTTTGGTGGTCCTCTTTTGTCCATCAGCTCCTTGGGACTTAGCGCCACCATCATCATGTACAAACAGGATACCAGCCAAATCTCAATTGACTTTTCGAGTCCGTTAAGGTTGAATTGCTTTGCTTTGATACTTGCCTTGATGTTTCTTGCAGTGAGTATACCATGGAACGGGTGGAAATTCGATCGCAAAATTGGAGCAGTATTGGTACTGGTCTGGATAGGCTCCTGTCTTTTGACCATTATATCCGGTCTTTAAAGGAAACAAACAAACAAACAAACATCACTTTTTTTATATAGATCTCGCTCATTTCGAATAATGAGCATGCATTAATAAATACTATTTAGAGATATTCCTCCACTAAATCAATCAACTTCCTCAACAGTTGGGCCCTGACTAGAGCCAGAAGTATCAGCACCAGCACCTGGGAATCCACCAGCAGCACCTGGAGCGGCGGCACCCGACTGGTATGCTTTGGCCATTATTGGGTTCACGGTGTTTTCCAACTCCTTCTGTCTATCAGTGAACTCTTCTGTAGAAGCTGTCTGGTTGCTGTCTAACCAGGCGATTGTTTGCTCTGCAGCCTTCGTGACAGTGTCGATATCAGAAGCATCTAATTTAGCCTTAAGTTGTTCTTCACTGAAACTCGTTTTCAACGAATAGGCATATGATTCCAATGCATTCTTCGCTTGAATTCTCGAAGCTTCCTTCTCGTCCTCCTCCTTGTATTTCTCTGCATCAGAAACCATTTTCTCAATCTCTTCCTTGGACAATCTGCCCTTGTCATTGGTGATGGTGATTTTTTGGCTTTTACCAGTTCCCTTCTCTAGAGCAGACACATTCAAAATTCCATTAGCATCAATGTCAAAAGTAACTTCAACCTGTGGAACGCCTCTGGGAGCTGGAGGAATGCCTGACAACTCAAACTTGCCTAACAAGTTGTTGTCTTTGGTCTTTGCTCTCTCACCTTCGAAGACTTGAATCAAAACTCCAGGCTGATTATCGGCATATGTTGAGAATGTCTCAGACTTCTTCGCTGGGATAGTCGAATTTCTCGGGATCAACTTCGTCATGATTCCACCTGCGGTCTCAATACCCAAGGACAATGGAGCGACATCTAACAACAAAATGTCTTGAGTCTTTGAAGATGTGTCACCCGACAAAATTGCCGCTTGAACTGCGGCACCGTACGCAACAGCTTCGTCGGGGTTGATTGACTTGCTTGGCTCCTTACCATTGAAGTAGTCTGATACCAACTTCTGGATCTTTGGGATTCTGGTGGAACCTCCCACGAGCACAATCTCGTCCACTTGGCTCTTGTCGACCTTTGCATCTCTCAAAACTGTCTCAACAGGGTCCATAGTAGCTCTGAACAAATCTTGACACAACTCCTCGAACCTGGCCCTCGTGATCGATGTGTAGAAATCGATACCCTCAAACAAGGAGTCAATCTCGATTGAAGTTTGCGTTGAAGAAGATAAAGTCCTCTTGGCACGTTCACAAGCAGTTCTCAATCTCCTCATTGCCCTTTGGTTGGTGGACAAGTCTTTCTTGTTCTTTCTTTTGAACTCTTGCACGAAGTGGTTAACCAACCTGTGGTCGAAGTCCTCACCACCCAAATGGGTATCACCTGCAGTGGATTTTACATCAAAGATGCCGTCCTCAATGCTCAACAAGGACACATCAAAGGTACCACCACCCAAGTCGAAAATCAATACGTTTTTTTCTTGAGAGGTCTTCTTGTCCAAACCGTAGGCAATTGCAGCGGCAGTGGGCTCGTTGATAATTCTCAAGACATTCAAGCCAGCAATAAACCCTGCATCTTTTGTTGCTTGTCTTTGCGAGTCGTTGAAGTACGCAGGTACAGTGATCACAGCATCAGTAACCTTCGTTCCCAAGAAACTCTCAGCGGTCTCCTTCATTTTGGTCAATACCATGGAGGAGATTTCTTCGGGAGTGAACTCCTTGCGTTCACCTTTGAACTCAACCTGAATTTTTGGTTTACCCCCCTTGTCAATAACCGTGAAAGGGAAGTGCTTCATATCCTCAACAACTTCTTTATCTGAGAACTTTCTACCGATGAGTCTCTTGGCATCAAAGACAGTGTTGCTAGGGTTCATAGCAGCTTGGTTTTTAGCAGCATCGCCTATGAGTCTCTCTGTGTCTGTAAAGGCAACATACGATGGTGTTGTTCTGTTTCCTTGGTCATTAGCGATGATATCAACTTTATCATTAGCAAAATGGGCTACACAGGAATAAGTTGTACCCAAGTCGATTCCAATTGCGTTTGTCATTTTTGTGTTTCAAGTCTTAAAAATTTGATAGTATTTTCTTTTTGCTTTGTTCTTTGTTCTTTGTTCTTTGTGTAGAGATTTTTTTTGTTTTTGAACAATGGAGAATCTAACTTGATATTTATAATGTCCCATTTTGCAGCTGGACCTTCAGGGTATACCCCACACAAAGTCTCGCTTTCCGGATGCTTCCGGACAGTTCCAGACGGTGCCCGATCATGCCAGATCGTGCTAGCTCGTGCCGGAAGATTCTCGAAAAACCTGGGTGCAAATCGCGAAAATACATACCACTACAGCACTGTAGTGTGGACGTGGAGTGCGCGGGCCTGCTGAATGGGAAAAAAAGCCAGTGTGCCCACTGTGGAAATTCCATGGAATGATCTCGCTGACACTAAAATCATCAATTCGAAAACTGTGAACCCATGCAGTTTCTGCCAGCCATAGATTCACATAGATTCATGCTCATAAGAATCCTTCTTGTTTACTATGCTGGAGCGCAATATTTGTGGGGGCCACTAACAAGGATCTTCCACCTACCGCGGATGCCAAATGGCTTTTCTGACCCCTGCTAAGCACTGAAGTGTGCGAAGCAAGCAAAGCTGAGTGACGCTAAGGATGAATAAACTTTCCGAGTGAAATAAGTCAAATTCTACGAGGAGTTGGAAACTCGTCCGAGAAATGTCATGATAATTTTTCAAAACAACAAGGAAAACCGTCTCTTTCTTTCTTGCCATTCAAATAGCGTCGCCATGTCTTTTTTGCGGAGTCAAATCAGTGGGGAACGCTATGATGACCGAGTCAGTGGTCGGCGTCCGCGCTAGACTCGGCCCCACAACTGTTCCTGCGCACCCGCTCCACATCGAGGACCGGAGCTTGACGTAAAGCCAGAATTCTATAACCTGCTTGCTTACTACAAAAACATTCACAATGTTCAGAACTCTTGTTAGACAACCCGTCCATTTTGCCCCATGGAAGACAGCCGTGAGATTCAACACAACCAACTTCAGAATCAACACTGATTCCCACGTTTTCAAGTACTTGCAAGAAGGCCCCAAGTTTATCAAGTTCACCAACGACCATGAATGGCTTGCAGTGCACGATGATAACACTGCCTTCGTTGGTGTTACAGATTATGCTGCCAACGCTCTCGGTGACACCACTTTTGTTGAGTTGCCAGAAGTTGGTGTGACCTACGAGGAGGGAGAGTCGATTGGGTCGGTGGAATCGGTCAAGAGTGCCAGTGAGATTTACGCCCCAATAGCGGGGGAGGTTGTTGCCGTGAATGAGACCTTGGAAAGCAAGCCACAATTAATTAATGAAGACCCGATGGGCAATGCCTGGATCGCGCAAATCAAAATGAACAAGTCGATTGAGGAGGTGCAGTCGCAAGAGGGGTTGATGGATGAGGAGGCATACATGGTATTTTTGAACGACAGCTAGTCAATCCAAGATAATATGAAGTGCACCCTAAGTACATGTAGAAATAACAATCTAAAGTAGTCACATTAAATTTTCCTTGAGTAAAAACTTTCAACCGTGCACGCGACGCGCTATTAAGTCGGACAACGCATGGATCGGTTTCTTTGAAAGGTGAAAATTAAAAAGAGAATTTGAAGAGAAGAAAGAATTTGAGCAAGGCCTGGGAGTGCACTAAGTGAAATGCACAGCAATGGGTACGATGATGACTATCAAAACAATGATCACACCCAAAATAAGGCACATTCTCATCTTCATGTCCTTCCACCACATGTCCTTTCTCACACGGTTAGCTCCACGGCGGAAGCCTTGTGCGCTGATGGCAAGGTTATCAGTTTTATTTTCGATAGAATCCAATCTTTCACCTCTCTCGGCGACTTTGTTGATATTGTCTCTCATGATGCCTACGGTATCATCGATTTGCTATAACGTGTTAGTAAAGGCTAAAATCATCTAAAACAGTAGAAACAAATTTGCTACTCGAACAGCGAGCATATATAATTATGGTTTTCGAGCAAGCTTAAGCACTTGTTTGGTCTCAAGTGGATGTTCTAGTTTCTATCTTTCCATCACACGATGCAACCACGATTTTATAACATTTCTGCAACTAAGCTATCATTTAACACTAGCAACTCTCTTCATGTAGGTTTATATATAATCTCTCCCTCGTCTTGGAGTTTGCGGGCGGTGTATGGGGTTGTCATTTAGTGGGAAAACGTGAATTGAATACATACCGCCTGAATCGCAGCAGTCCGCGAGTTCGACTGGTCCCCTGTAGTTTGGCTGGGAACATATGGATCGTAGGGCACGGATGACGACATATTTTTTGTAATTTGTGTTGGTCGTGATGAAGTTAAAAGCGAAACTTGTGACGATACCCCTCGGTGCCTTTGTATTTCGGGGTGAGTTTTGCGAAGTGTTCCCGTGACCGTCGGGTGCTTTGGCGAAAGGCCGCGGCTTGACTTGGGGGGATAAAACTGGGCTGTATACCGGTCGAATTCTCCGGCCGTATTGTGAGACCAAAGAAGGTTGAATAGTACGAATTATGTTTTGAATACAGGATTAGGGCTTACAAGGCTTGGATTGAATATTGGGAAGTCTTTAAATCATGTCAATTGCTTTTTTTTTTTTTTTTGGTGCTTTTGAGTTGAAGCAAGGCCTTATGCGAACGCGCAGCGGAATGCCTTGTGGAGGGAAGTGACAACAAACATGTAGAATGAAGGTGCCAGGAGTGCTAACACTCGACTAAGGATGAACTCCGGTTACTCGAGATGCAGTGAGTGGCTTTTAAATGTCGTCGAAAGAGGATGAATATACTTGCTATTCTGTTCTCCGGTGAGAAGGTGGAAGGACTCATTATCTATCGGAGAAGTGTTTTCAGTCAGTGGAAGCAAGAGAAAGCACGAATAAAATCAAGACGAGTAAGAAACTACTTAAGTTTTTTTTTCAAATCAAAGAACAAAAAAAAAACACTGAAGCCCTCTCTGCTTGCTTTGGTCTGGTTGTTTTCTACTAGTTCATCTACTGCGAGAGCCTTAAATATGTGCGAAAGCCAGCCCTTTTCTTAGCTGAAAGCTAGGACCGAGTTGGCAACGAGATTTTTCAAGCTCGCGACTCACTGCGTTCTTAACTTTCCAACTCTTTTTAACCCATTTAAAAGCACTCTCTTGGCAACAAGTACGAGCAACCTTCACGATTCGAATTCCTTACCATCACACATTTCATGCCGCTTGCCGCAGCATAGCACGCCGCTTCAAGGAAAGCTCCTTTCCGGCATATAAGACACTCCAACCAGAAGGACAGTTTTTTTTTTTTTTTTGCCTTAGTTTCCGAGACAAACAAACTCAAAAGAATATCAGAAACGCATCAAAACCTCATAAGCACTATTTCTGAGGAATATTCATACAATTTGGACCCAAACAGCGCTCAAAGAAGATCTTTGTGGCACCTAGCGCATCAAAGCCATTGAGTGCGGGCCAATTGTTGAACCCGTTGGGGGATCCGGGCTCCACTCAGCAACGGGAATAATCTTGTGGACGCGCCGGCGATAAAGTGCGAGAACAGGAAACCACGCAGGCTCTCAGAGTTAAAGACGTCCAAAAATACTTCTTTACGGGCAAATATTTGCAGCTCAATATTCTTTATTGCATTTGAATCGTTTTTGAAAGTTCGACAAGTAGACAACTCCACTTATACTTGGCAGGGGCGCTCGGCGTACCCCAGCTCCAATCGTCTCGGCAGCATTTTAAAACCAGCGCGCGCCGGGTGTTCGCGTGCCATGCAGGAATGCTCGCCTTCCTCTAAGCTAGGACAAACTGACCACGCTTTCTTTTTTCCACTTTTCTTTCTCTTCTTTTCACACATTAGTTGATAAATATACATAAAAATGGACGGTGGTATGTATCAGTCGAGGCATTTTAATTTACGCTCAACAATCATGAACCCCGAGCCCCACGACTATTTAATCATTTCGGATTTCTAGCCTCTTGCACTTTCATTCTTTCGTTGTTTTCATGCTGATTGATTCATTGTGGGTGTGTTGCCCTCTATCTTCGATCCACAAAATAAATTCAACCTGTAGGGGATATATTTGAATGTATCGCATCAATGGGCCGTCCTGACTTTCAACAGTTGATCTGACTGATTTTGCTGTCCTTGTCAAATGTCAAATCAGATAGGGCATACAACAAGGGTTTTGAGCAATTGAGTGATTGATCAGAAATTTGTCTGCACAACGTCAAAGTGTTTCCAAAGCTCATTCAATCAACAACAAATCAGAAGCTTGATTGATTCAATGCTGTGTGAGCCATGAACGCAGTTGACCGCCGAGTTTTGGCTGATTTGCTTCGGTCGACGACGTCTGGTGTAAGGATGTTCTGTGTTTGCGACACCCCTTTCACTCGTTGCGAAGCAATCGGAGTCATGGCACGCGCGCACACTGGCTGTTGTGTAGCGAGCGCGCAACTTTGCCGGTAGCGCCGTCAATGATAAAGAATGAAATGTGGAAGCAAGGCACGATGGGTGACATGACGTACACATTACTAACGCGAAATAGAAGAAGTTGCTGCTTTGGTTATCGATAACGGTTCCGGTATGTGCAAAGCCGGTTTTGCCGGTGATGACGCTCCCCGTGCTGTGTTCCCATCTATCGTCGGTAGACCAAGACACCAGGGTATCATGGTCGGTATGGGCCAAAAGGACTCCTATGTTGGTGACGAGGCTCAATCCAAGAGAGGTATCTTGACCTTGAGATACCCAATTGAGCACGGTATTGTCAACAACTGGGATGACATGGAAAAAATTTGGCACCACACCTTCTACAACGAGTTGAGAGTTGCTCCAGAAGAACACCCAGTCTTGTTGACCGAGGCTCCAATGAACCCTAAGTCCAACAGAGAGAAGATGACGCAGATCATGTTTGAGACCTTCAATGTTCCAGCTTTCTACGTCTCCATCCAAGCTGTTTTGTCCTTGTACTCTTCCGGTAGAACCACCGGTATTGTTTTGGACTCCGGTGATGGTGTTACTCACTTGGTTCCTATCTACGCTGGTTTCTCTATGCCTCACGGTATCTTGAGATTAAACTTGGCTGGTAGAGACTTGACAGACTACTTGATGAAGATCTTGTCCGAGCGTGGTTACACTTTCTCCACCACTGCCGAGAGAGAAATTGTCCGTGATATCAAGGAGAAGTTGTGTTACGTTGCCTTGGACTTCGAGCAAGAGATGCAAACCTCTTCTCAATCTTCTGCCATTGAGAAGTCTTACGAGTTGCCAGATGGTCAAGTGATCACTATCGGAAATGAAAGATTCAGAGCCGCTGAGGCTTTGTTCCGTCCAACCGACTTGGGCTTGGAAGCTGTTGGTATTGACCAGACCACTTACAACTCTATCATCAAGTGTGATGTCGATGTCAGAAAGGAGTTGTACGGTAACATTGTTATGTCTGGTGGTACTACTTTGTTCCCAGGTATTGCTGAGCGTATGCAAAAGGAAATCACTGCCTTGGCTCCTTCGTCTATGAAGGTAAAGATTATTGCCCCACCTGAGAGAAAATACTCTGTGTGGATCGGTGGTTCTATCTTGGCTTCTTTGTCCACTTTCCAACAGATGTGGATTTCGAAGCAAGAGTACGACGAGTCTGGACCAACTATTGTTCACCACAAGTGTTTCTAAACGCGCTAGTGTGTTAAGTTATACACGCCGTATTCTTGCGAAGGCACATCCATATGCTTTCCAATAAAATTAAAGTCGTCTTCACTTTTTTTTAGGTTGTTTTGAAAGCAATTTATATTAAATGGAAGATATCAAATGATTCGTTAAGAGAAGAAACGTAGAATGAAATAACCCTGAATTGATGGCTCACTTGATATTTAAAAAAGGAGTCTTGTTTTGGACCCTTCCCAATACTAATCGGTGTGCGTAGCGCGCGATTACGTTGTCCTCATGCAACATGTCGAAGCTTTCGGTTGCATCTCGTCCAGCAAATTTAAGAATAGATTCCTTACCACCAGGGTGGTCGTCCAAAAATGGCGTTAAATTTATCACAACATTTTTCACAATCACCCAGCAATCGTTTTCTTTATTGTGCTGCGCCACTTGATCCTCGGTAAAAGTTTTGGACGGTATTTCAAACTGAGTTAAACTCTTCTCTTGGCTTTTCTCCAGAGTGACTCTCTGTTGGGAGAAAGCTTTTGAAGAAGCTATTTTTTCCTTGTCAGCAGGTATTGTCACATCATCACCAAAATCGATGGTCACTGTTTTCGAGGCAGGATCAACGTGGAGGCTGATTTGACTCAAGCGATCCACTGCGGAAGAAGTTTGCCTTGGGTCATTTTCAGACAACTTCTTCAACAAATGGCTCGTGGCTTCATCAGCCGCCAAGCGGCCATAGACGACACAAGCTAAGAGAGATGATCCCCCAAGTCTATTGTGACCATGGACTCCGCCTGCAACCTCTCCAGCAGCGTACAACCCTTCGAAGACACCCTCTTTGCCTTGATTATGATAAACCACCTGTGTTTTCTCGTTGATTTTCACGCCTCCCATAGTGAAGTGTAAGACTCGGGCAATGAAGGCAACACGGTAACTATTTTCTTCTTCCATATCGTAGGGCGTCGTGGGGAAGTATTTCTTACCATAGTCATCTACCTTCTTTCCGCTAGCAGCAGCATTATAATCGGAGATGGTAGTCTTCAACTTGTCGAACGACACACCAATCTCTTCGGCCAACTCTTTGCCTGAGAACTTTTTCAACAAGTTTCTTTGCGTATAATGCTTGATGTGGAATTCGAGACTCCGCTCACTTTGTGAGTTGAGAACAAGTCTTAAAGGCCCGTTTCCTTTTTGCAATTGCTTTAGCATCTCACCACTCACATAGTCTCTTGTGCCAAGCTCGTCGCAAAACCTCTCGCCGAGACCATTAAGGATAATTCCTCCCTCTCCTCTAAGAGCTTCAGCGCCGAGGAAAAGAAACCTGGGCTGTTTTTGCCCGTTAATGGCTTGAGTGTCACTGTAATCAAAGAGGCCTGTGGGATGAACCTGTACCTTGTCCATATCTATGCCGACACCAGAGTTCTTCATGATGATTTTTTGACCATCACCTGTAGCATGGTTCCCATTAGTAGAGGGGAGGTCCATTATGTCCGGTCGGTACTTGCGCAACAACGAGTTTTTTGTGAAGTCTGCCGCATAGCCACCAGTGGCCATAATGACAGGGCCATAAATCTTATTTTTCTCTTTGCTCTTCGTGTCTTTACATATCGCACCCTTCACAAACGAGCTGTTCTGTTCGTCAATAATGAGGTCAACTACCTGTGTGTTTTTCAATATCACCACCCTGTCAGGTTCCAACTCAGCTAAGTTTTCAAGAGTCTCTAGAAGCTTGTACGTTATTGCCATTCCCGGAAACTTTGCATCTTTACCACGGTGAGTTCGTGGCTGAGAGTGCCCGCCCAAACGAGACACGACGGATAGATCCAACCCGAAGGCTTCCTGAAGCCAATGGACTGCGTCTGCGCTATTATATGTAAGCACCTTGATTAGGGCAGGGTTTGCTCGATCTTTTGCGGTGGCCAAAGTGTCCTTGAAGAACTGGTCCACAGAGTCAGCGATACCCAAATCTGTTTGTGTTCTTGTGAGAGTGCCATTAATTCCCAGGGTTGCTTTTCCGCTGTTTCCACTTAGAAATCCTTGTTTATCCAAGAGAACGACATTGCCGCCCCGGAGATACGTCTGATGTGCAGCAGAGAGGCCTGCTAATCCGCCGCCAACAATGATTATGGGGTTTACCGGAAACATAGTTGTCCTTGATTAAATCGTGAACCAGAAAACAGGTCTTATCTCGTGCATAGTACGGCTTCAAGGGCACTTAATGTATATGCTTTTGATGTTCTAAATCCACCAATTTTCCAAAGTTGTTCCAAAGTTGTTCCAAAGTTGTTCCAAAGTTGCCTTGAGATAAGCCACTGAGTGGAATTTCTAAATTTAAGCGGAATTCGAAAGAAATCCGTTGGGAGGGGGGAACGAAGTTAATAATAATAATAATAATTTCTAGTCAGTCAAGCCTAAATCGTGAACAAGTACCCTTTTCTGGAGATTCAGAAAGATGTCTAACGCTGTGGCTTACCTTATCGACTTTTGTCATTCGCCAGGGAGATAGGCGCCTGCACCGCATGAGGAGTTTTTTGTGGGGACGTTTTGTTGACTTTTCCGCATGGTAGGGATCGTGGTGCAACGAAGTTGAAGTGATATAGGCACGACCCACTACGTCGGAGGAGAAATTTCTTCACCCTCGCGCAATCTAGTATATGTTTTTCTTTCGGCTGAGCGAATTTAATACAAAGATAGACGTAGGCTGTATTTCCCTAATCAGCTGAACTATCTATAAACATTGTTGCAGTAGATAATACTGAAATACCTGTCACGCGCATCTGACACATCGCTGTCATGAATTCCAACACGTTTTGAAAGTTTCGGTCTGCTTCCTCGGTGCGAGATTGATTTGGCACCCATTTCAGTTCACTGTT
Source organism: Metschnikowia lunata (assembly GCA_030583235.1). Lineage (NCBI taxonomy): Eukaryota > Fungi > Ascomycota > Pichiomycetes > Serinales > Metschnikowiaceae > Metschnikowia > Metschnikowia lunata. The sequence goes on from JAJMHP010000088.1 coordinate 45,445, forward strand.
TTGGGCAGTTCCAAATTGTTAATTGAGAATGCGAATCGAAAAGCCACATTCACGTTGGAAGTGGATATTTCCTTTTCGGAAATCGCAAAAATGTTCATTAATCTTCAAAGTTTTGTCTCATTGTTACGTCAGCCCCTCTTAGTTCTCGCCTTCCCGGTGTTGATGTTGGTATTAGCGTTGCGGGCATGTGACTTGTCGGAATGATCGGACGCGCGCAGCGCCCACTTGATTTTGACCGCGTCATTCCTTCGATTTTTCCGCTTTGTTCGGGAAGTCTTGCCAAGAAAAGCGAAGCAGACTCTTCAATGAACCTGATGCTTTCTGGTGTGCTGATGGACAATTCAGGCAGTGTTGCTTGGCCGAGTCATGACTGGTGGTTGATGCAATTTTTCTTGGGCAGTCGGCACCGCGTTTAGTGCTTGTTGGATTAAGCTAACAGCAGATTCTCACTTCAGACAGAGGATTTAAGGAAGATCTCGATGATGTTGCCCCGGAAATGAATTTAGGTGTGGGCACTTTGAATTGTTTCGAGTCCAGAAGAATTTGTATGGACTTGTAGAGATATTCCGAAAGCCGCCACCTGCTTCATTGTTAACGTGAATGGAAAAAGCGGCACAAGAAGCACAGCATGATCACACTTGTCTTTCCCGTGAAGAATATCTCTTGTATTCAAGACATTAGAACCATTTGCACCAGTGCAAATGCAATCTGGGTTGGCTTCCGGTGTGAAAATTTCGAGACTAAATTGGCCGTATCTCTGACAGCAATATAAAACCAGCCATCTTTTGCCACTTACTATTGGTCTGTTTTCTTCCTTATACTTCTCTATTGCGGAAATGAATTCTTTTTTGATCTTTTCTCTCGGTTTCTTAGTGACCGCGTGGGCTTCAGAGGGAAGGTCAGATATGGACAATGGTAAGGGATTTGCCGCAACATTTTATAAAATTCCTAAGCCAATCGATCGGCTTGTTGAAACCAACCAGTTTTGGTGGCTATCGACATTGAGAATGACTGATTCGATTTGGGGCATCACCGATCCTTCTTTTGATTTGTCGTTCCGTAAGAACACAAAGTGCATGGCGTACGAGATTTCTGGCTTTTTTCTTCCTGATAAAACAGGTACTCATACCTTCTTTTTCAAGAATAACAATGACTCGTCATTCCAGATTGGAGCTGGCTCAGTCTGCTCAAAGAATGCCCACTCCAGTGTGTCCAATGTTTTGGACATCGACCCGACTAAAACAGGAGTTGAAGAGAGGAAAGCCGAGATCTTCCTTGAAAAAGGCAACGCCTACCCCTTGAAGATAGTCAACTGCCAACAAGGGGTTCACTTCGACACATCTATCATGCTCATTGGACCAGAAGAGACAGACGCGAGAGATATTAGTGACGAAATTCGGCAATTTCCCAATGAAGTTTTGCAGTTAGGACCTACTCGCCAGTCCTTTTCATCCAAGAAATCATGTTCATTTGTTAACGCGAATCAAAAAGGGTCACACTTGAGGGTTTTTGAGCTAAGATCTAACAAAAAACCATCACGGACGCAGACATATGTCTCTGAATACCAAAAGACCACTCTTAAGTCTGAAGGTAACTTTAACAAACTGGATTGGGCTGCAAATATATACGGCAGGGAATTCAAAGAAGTGGATTTTGCTCTCGAGCTAGCTGGGTATTACAAGCCTGCCGAGTCAGGCATCTTTAAGTTTACCTTGAAGGCCCATGGCCTTTCAAGTCTTCAGATCGGACCTGGAAGTTTGTTTCCAGATAGCATAGAGTACGACAAAATCGATGAAAAATGGGTCAAGATCGATACTCGTGTATCCAACCGCAAGCGAAGGGAAATCAAAACTGAGTTCAGTGCTGGTTTATACTACCCTATCAGGGCTATTTTGATCAACGAATCTCCAAAACCCAAGTTCAAATTGTTGATGACTGTTCCTCTGGGATTCAAAGAGGACTTTTCTTTGGTCACTCCACTTGAATTGATTAGTGGCCCGACCGATTCTAACTACGGTGCCACATTGCTTGAATACTCTAGCTCGGGGTTGTCAGATCATCTGCTTGAATCTATTATTTTGCCTTTTTCATCCCCGAGTAATATACTGGAAGAGAGAAAATCTGTGGAGAAAGACCCAGGATTTGTCGTTATGACACCGAGTCTTGGGCCTGAGTCGAATCATCTCTTCATGAAAACTGAAGGTTCCTTACCAGATGAGCTTAAATTAAGCCAATCATATGCTACCGTTTGTAGCACTGAAGAGAGGAAGATTATCAGCACCACGAACTCTGACTTCGGACGAAACAACTTTGTTCTGCATGTTAATAATGGAAGAGTTTCCGTCAATTCTTCAGAGCCAATCTTTCGCAACGCCAATTTCACTGATATGCCAAATCAAGATTACATTTCCACTGGTTCACCAGAGTTGCTTAGAAGTATTTCTCCCGGCCAAGACGGAGAAGATTTTTCAATTTCGGTACATGTCGAAAGCGACCTCCTCAGAACTCGGGCTTCTAATTTGATCAATTTTTCATTTGAAAATGCCGCTAGATCTAGAGAGCTATTGAATACCATCACCACCACCAAAACATGTTCCGAAGTTCATCAAATTGTCAAAAGTAGCCACTATTGCAGCCTCGACTCGCATGACGGTTTAACGCAACATTCCCTAGCGAATTTCTCAACGTCAAATCAGATTGAATCCGCGACGTTATCACTTGGCTCCCTAACTACGAGTATATATACTACTGTGGTCTCAAATTATCTGAGAGAACATCTCGAAGAGTGTGCTTCTGTTTCTGAAAGTGGTCGTTCTGAAAGTGGTTGTTATGAGAGAGGTCGTTCTGAAAGTGTTCGTATATCTGAAAGGCCCTTGAGGATTTCTAAATCCCCTGATTCTCCTCGTTGCATGTCTATCGAAGAAGGTAAAGATAGATGTTTAGTATTGCAACCTTCATCGAGTGAATTGTGCTATATACCTAAAGTCTTGAGAACGCCCAGCGAAAGGGTTTCGAGCCAGTTTTGGGATGTGACTGAACAGGATTATTTCAATAGTGCATTACTGTCTTCGGTGGCGTTTCTTGGAGAACATGCCCTGACAACAGTAAGTTCTAAAGCAAGCAAGTCCGTTTTCGATCCATACTATAGTCCAAAGACCCCCGTGTGCATAGGGGCCCCCTCGAAACACTACTATGAGACAGAATTTGAAACGACTGCAGCCATAGCGGAAACTCCAAGAAGTGCAGTGCTTCACAAACATTCACATAGAAATGTTGAGACAAAAGCTAATCAAACCCAAGCCGGTGGTAGCTTCTCCGTATCCAAGATGGGGTCTGCGAGTATGAATTTCCTGATGATATCAAGAAGCCACCCTGGAGGGAAGTCGAAAACTCTTGAGGACATGGCATTGCCCAAATTAACACTCGTACCTGAAGAAGTAAGTTTTGGCTTTGAATCAAAGGAACGATGGACTGGCCTTCAAAGAATTGCATCCATCCAAGATCAGATGGATTCAAAGGCAGTAATTTCCAATGAAAAATGGCACACGCAATGTTCTGTCACCGGTCTTCTCAATTATCACGAGGACTTACATGGAGATGCTGTTCCTTGTAAAGGTCAATCTCAAGCAACAAATGCTGGCATGCTGCCTACCACAATATTTTTCCTTACTCTTGCCTCTCTTGCATGGCCCTTGCTAACTCTATGCGTGAATTTGTGAATCCTTTGTGTTCTCGCGGATTTTCTTTACTATATCAATAAATCGGGCTGAAGCCTTGAAACAGATATTATTTCCACTTCAACGTTCTTTCAAACTTAAGTACACCGATAGGCAACGTGGCGGCTCCGTTTACGATATCTATCTATGTATCGCCGAACACAGAGCTTCAAGAAATGACACATCCTCCAGTAAACTCTCAGCATTTTCTTCCTTACTCATCAAAGACTTCGTCATCAACATAACGTTTGACACCATACTTTTCTGTAAGCGTGTTGAGTGTGTGCATGTCTTCGTCGCTCAAAGTAATAGTCTCACGGTTCGAGATAATTCTGCTTATGTTTGTGGACTTAGGCAAGACCACGGTATTCCTTTGAACACCCCATGATATCAAGACTTGACCGGGGTCGATATTGTTCTTCTTTGCAATCTCTTTGATGGTGTCATTCTTTACCAAAAACGCCTCCGAAGTACCCAAAGGAGAGTAGCATTCGATCACAATCCCCTGGTCTTGGAACCATTTCGTCAACTCATGCTGGGGCAACAATGGGTGACCCTCAATCTGGTTCACAACAGGCTTAACAGTGACTTCAGGATCAGCTAAAAGCTTTCGCGCCTTCGCCACAGTGAAGTTAGAAATACCAATAGACTTCACTCTGCCAGTTTCCAATAGTTTTTGCATCTCTTTGTAAGTGTCGACAAAGTCCCAGTCCTCATATGGGTATTCCGTTGCTGGGTCTAACGACTTAGGCCAGTGTAGTAAGTACATGTCAACGTAATCCAATCCCAATCTGCTCATTGAGTCCTCGAAAGCTCCTTTGACATTTTTGTGGTCGAAGTTCCACACCTTTGTGGTGACAAAGATCTCTTCTCTCGGAATACCAGATTCACGGATTCCTTGACCAACCTCTTTTTCGCAACCGTAATGAGCAGCGGTGTCGATGTGTCTGTAGCCATTCTTCAAAGCGAAAGATACGGCCTCCGCGCAATCGTTGCCCTCGGCTAACCACGTGCCGAGTGCAATGGCTGGTATCATTTTACCGTTGTTCAATTCATAAGTTTTGGTGTTGGCTTGTGGTGACATGACAACAAGGATTGAAAAATCAAGTTCTGTAAATCTTCCATTGCGTGTTTAAGGAGCGTTTTTCCGACGCTTAAGTAGTACCAGTTCTGCAACTATCTTTCTCTTTATTAAGAGCAACTGTTTCATGATACAGCGAGCAATCAAAATCGGGCAGCAACTTTGGAATTCAAAAGTTGCTCAGTGGCGCGGTAAACTCTAAATTTGGTGACCAATCTCTCCTTCTTTTACCGAACTTTACTCAGTCACCGCAGAGCGTCACGTGAGTTTCTCTCCGTGCCCGAAATTCCCGGCGCATGTAAAGGAAAAGCAAAAGTTGAAGCGGACAGGCGAAGTTTATTTCACACTGGCTGACGGTATTCCGATTATATTGTGGAAGCACTTAGTCCCCAACAAAATCTCTACTCATAAAGTCGATATCAATTGGAACAGCCAAAGATGAGAGATGTATTACGTAATGAGTGTTCAGCACATGTAGGAAGGCTTACGAAGTCTAGAAAAGGCTGAACCTCAAATTGGCGACTCTGTTAACGAGTGATGACAGGTGACTAGGAGGCCGAGCGACCCCCGACAGACCAAGTTCAAGGGGGTTTGCTTGCTACCAAGTCTCGCCAAAAATCGTGTTGCGAAATCACTGAGAAATATCTTCAGTCTAGCAACTGAAAGTTGTCGTTAATAACATCTATCGGGGTTTTATTGTATTGCAGGACGCTTAATTCCTAATCGGTTCGTCTCCTCTTCTGGGCGCCGCGCATTCTACGCGCGGCTATTTCCTGATTGATCAGTCCGTAGCTAGAATGGCCTTTCGCCAAATTATGATGTCGAAATAAAGAAACTTCATATGCCAACAAGAACATACTCAAGCTCAACATCACAACAGAAATAATGTCCCCTATACTGAAAACATCAGGTAAATCGAACAAGAAGCAACTTCTTCAACTAAAAAGAGGCTCGCACAACATCGCCAAGGGAATGCCCCATCCTTATCAGTTGCCCTCTTTTGAGGACAAATACGAAGAGCGCAAATGGGCCAAACAACACATGGCTGGCGCGTTTCGTGTTTTTGCAAGAAAGGGGTATATCGAGGGATCTGCTGGGCACATTTCCTTACGAGACCCTGTGAACCCGGACACCTTTTGGATAAACCCTTTGGCGAAACACTTTGGTTTGATAAAGGTTGGTGATTTGGTACACTGCGATGAAGCAGGAAATGTCCTCCCAGATGGTCCACAGTCTGCTATTAATGCAGCTGGCTTTGCTATACATTCTGCAGTCCACAAAGCTCGTCCGGACGTAATTGCTGCTTGTCACGCGCATTCAACCTATGGTAAGGCTTTCTCTGCTTTGGGACGGCCTTTGGACATGTTAAACCAAGATGTATGCACCTTCTACAAAAGTCACAGTGTGTATGCGAGTTTCGGTGGTGTGGCCATTGATGAAAGCGAAGGTATTGCTATTGCCGAGGCACTCGGCGCAGGAAAAGGGGTCATTTTGCAGAATCATGGGTTGTTGACCGTAGGTGCGACCGTTGATGAAGCCGCGTACCTTTTCACGCTAATGGAGAAGAGCTGTGAATGCCAATTACTTGCTGATGCCGCCCTTCGGCAAGGTGAAAAGTTGAGAGTATGCGACGATGAGGATGCGGGCTATACTGAACACGTGAACGGGGACCCCGAAACTCTCTACACGGAGTTCCAGCCTGATTATGAGATGGAGATTTTTCAGAATGGCGATTTCTTAAACTGATGAATCTTCTGTAGCCCTTAAAGACGCTTTTACAAAATTATGGCTCTGGTACAGTATATGATTTGACCTTTGATATGATGAATATTACTGCTAGGCTCGAATTGAAGCTACTGTTGCGTTTAAGGTATTTTCAAGGCCTACATAGGAAAATGTTTTTGCTGGAAAGTAGCCAGGATAGTTCAGAATCCCGGGTAGTCAAGGTGGTGGCCCAGCGTTAAAGGCGAGGAAGCCTCAATGATAATTCCCTTTTTCATCAAATATTCACGCAACTCCAAACGTGGCAACCAAGGGTGCAACTCCAATTGGTCGTTAGCAGGCACCACCACAACCCGCCCCTACCGCCAAAATCTCTGATTGCTCAATTCCATAATTGGACACACCGATGGACCGCACTCCTCGAATTTTCGGTCAAAACTAGCGATTTTCGAGGAATTCAAACATGAAAAAAAAATCTATTTCGTCTCTTGTTTCAGTATCGACTGAGCTTTGTTGGATGCTTGTGAGCACGGTATTGCGTGATTTTGTTGGTTTTTCCGCGTTAGAGGGAGCGTGAGTGATTATGATCTGAGCACGACCCGTACGCCGAGGGTGAAGATTCTTTACCCTCACGCACTCGAAAGGGGGTTTTTCTCCTTTACTAGACGAAATATAGAGACCCAGGCGGAGATAATATACAAAGATAGACGTAGGCTGCTTTATTATATAAGCAGCTGAACTATCTATAACATTGATATAGTAGAGGATACTGAACGGCCTGTCACGTGGTCCGCATCTAACATATCGTTGTCATAAATTCCAACAGATTTTCCCCTCATTTTTTGCCATTTCTTGGTTCCAAGCAACCCGACGCGACGCGACGCGGCTCACGCACGCCGCCCACCAAGAACCTGCTTCCCCGTCTTTGTCTCTGACACTCGAAACTAGATTTTCTTCGACTCAGGGTAGTAAAAAAGATAGTCGTATTATGGTTTGAAGTTATTTTTGACTAATGGCCCGAGACAGTCCCAGCCTTTGCATGGTAGAGCATCACTTGGTCCAGAATTGTCAGAAGATGTGCAAGAAGATTTGAGCTCAGAAATTTGCGTCGGGATCTCGTACAACTTTCTGATGTGGGTTTTTTAGGTGAGAGTATCAACTTTGAAGAGTTCATTGATCCAGACGATGAGGTAGTGGGTGATGGATCCGGTGACGAGCTTCTGGAATCTCTTGCTATGCAATTTAAAAAACATGTGCGGGCACTCGGAGATGAAGAAAGAAAAGAGGCAGGTGACAATGACAGGATGGACATAGACGTCAAAAATAAAATTTAGGATCATGTCGAGCTTGTAGCTGAAAACGATATCGAAGAAATTGCTGCTCCAGAGCCACCAACGGAGTCTCGAGCACTCGAATGGAATCAACAGCTAGGTCGTTTTGAGGTAGCACAAGAGAACAACTTCCCCGAGTTTAATGGGTTTATGTCAAGGTACGAAGAGTACATTACAAGAATTCTAAAGAAAAAAACTTCAAGAAGAGTTCGATCTCTAAGTTCTCGCAAATAAAGATTACACGGAAGGCGGAGGAGTTTATACTGTTCTGAGTCTTGCTAGTAATATATACAGAAAATGTATCTAAACATAAAACATCAGTGCACCATTTGTTTGATCGACGATAGGCGAAGATCGAGGAAAGAAAATTCGGGCTTTTGGTGCTTGACTCGATTCCGCCGCCACTTTACTTTCTATCCTAATTCGAAGTGATCCGCTTTACAGTTTACTTTTTATTTCACTCCAGATTTTAGAACTTGGGAGCATTCCCCGAGTGACTTGCACCATAGCCAAAGCTTTGAAACTTTGGAGTTACGAGGTTTGAACTTGGTGTAGTGTTCAACAGCTGATGAAATTCTCCACAGGCCCGTCTTTGACTTAGCTGATTCTATGTTTTAATGCTTCCTGAAATTTCCAGTTGGATTGAAGGACAATGATTATACGGGAATACCAATACTTTTAGATCGCACCGGAATGATTACAAATACGTAAGACAAGCGAAACCATACGGCCCCAAAACTCGAGAATACGCGAATTGGAACAATTTGAAATGTCGATCACAATTGTTCCAAACCAAAAAAGCTCACAAATGGATTGATTAAGCCGAAATTTTGACTCAAAGCAAGGACTTGATCGATTGAGGGCCAAAGTTTTCTCGAGTAGTTTTGGACTACGCGTCGTTTTCGGACCAGGACTTTAAAAATCCTCGAGGGTCAGGACATTCGCGATAGAAATCAATGTAAATTCACAACCTAAACCTCTGGGAGATCAAACGTTGCCTACTAAAGCTTTTTAAGGAAACGAAAAAAAAAAATTGACGAAATTAATCCATGAAAAACGAAAACACTGAAATAAGTGCTCAATGAGGACCCTGACGGGCGGAATTAAGAAAAGATGAATGAGCAAATAGTAGATTGCTAGCGCCATTGGTCTTACCAAAGCATGAAGAGAATAGGTAAAGTCAACATAAAAGTGATCGAAGGTCTTTTCACAGCACCACCCTCCCACAACGAAACCAGCGACGGTCCTGACACAGTGGTTCTGGACAGCACGCCTGTTTCCTGGGAATCAAAATTGAAAGATCCACCTTCTGTGTGTGCTGCAGCGTGCGTGTAAACAGTAGAAAGTACTGAGCCAGTATGCGAGGTCTGCTCTGGGGCTGAATCGTTGACTGTGTGAACTTCGGTTTGGTCCGCGGGATGCAACCCTCCTTCAAAACTCGTGTTCTCTGTGGCACTACTAGCCGCATTTGCCGCTGTTGGTGAGTGACTCACACCGGTGCTAATCGGTACACTGGATTGGCTTGCTTGGTTACCAACAACCCCTGTGCCCATGGGTGGACGTGGAGATAAAATCACGGTGCTGGTGAAAACGGTTTCGATTACTGATAAGCATGTTTCACTGTCAGGGCATATCGAAGTGTGAACTGTGGTAACTAACGTGCTCGTTGTAGGCAAGAATGAATGCGAAGAAAAATTCCAACCCCCATAACTTGTCCAGGTCGACGTGATCGCTGGGGCCTCGAGTGTTGGCACAACCACTATAGGTGTGTTGGAGCCGTCGGATCCGGTGATGGTCAGGGTAGTAGTGTATGAATCGGTCCAAGTCGAAGTTATTTCTGGAGCATCAGGTCTTGGCACAATCACTATAGGTGTGTTGGAGCCGTCGGATCCGGTGATGGTCAGGGTAGTAGTGTATGAATCGGTCCAAGTCGAAGTTATTTCTGGAGCATCAGGT